>VDFB02162105.1:0-16459 GCA_007258455.2 Sequoia sempervirens | reverse complement strand
GTTGAGCCCTCGGTATGATGTGTGGTCTTTAGGAAGACGTCTCCCTGAGTTCCTTCTATTTGGCTGATGTGCTTGTTGACTTTGGTATGACTCCCTTTGGCCGCGGTGACTTTGCCATGATGTCTGGCCGACTCGGCCATCTCTCCCCGACTCTATGGTGCACACCATATCCTTTGTGGAATTCACCAGGGTGTCTCATTGACTTGTTAGCCTCTTGCTGACTGTGATCAATGTTTGATATGGCATGTTTTCTTTGCCCTGAGGTCTTCCCGACACTGCTTTCTCTTGCCGATGGTGCTTCTTGTTGGGGTGTTGACATGATCTCCTGCTGATTGTGCCTTCTCTCGCCAATGTGGCATTGTTGTTGCTGTGATGTTTGGCTGAATGCGCCCAGTCTTGCCGAATGGTATGTTTTCTTGATGAAACATTGGGTTCTCGACAAAATGTCTTCCCGACTCTGCGATGTCATGGCGACTGTTTCACTAGAAGCCATAGTGGACTTGGATCGAGCCAGGGATGTATTCAATGTGGTTGGTCACTTGGCTTGTGGCTCAAGAGTGATGACGATGAATATTTTTGTAGATTGGCATGATGGCCTCGATTTGGTCCTGAACCTCAATTGCTGGTGCGAGTTGGTGTGGTAGAGATGAAATTAATTGTAGAACTAGGGCAACAGGTTCTCTGAGGTGGATAGGTGGTTGAAATGGCTGGATTCTGCATTTGTGGCCTCTGGATTCGTGATGATCGCACCCATGGATTTCCTGGATGGCATAGTCGATGTACTTTCCTGGTTTGACTACCATGGCTACCCATTCCTGTACTTACTCGTTTTGACCTGGTGGTGTGACATTCTCCCTGTTCCACCTGACAGGAGCATTCAATGATATTCAGATATGCTGGTGGATCAGATGACTTGGCCTGTGAACTATTTTAGGGTTTACCCTGTCATCTGATGATATGTAATTTCCCTGGCCGGTTGCTTGTTGCTCTCCCTATTCCTATAAAGGGAGAATTCATGGCCAGGATGAAGGGTTTGAAACCTTGGTGTTCAGTTCCACTTTCTGAGTTCTAGGATTGGTTTGAGATAGGCTAGGGTTTAGTCTTGAGTCAATATTGAGTCTGTAAGCTGTAAAGTTTGAATTTCTCTATAAATGCAATTAGTCGTGTAATGAAAACATGAAGATGCTTGTCTCTCATGCATACATTATCAGATTGTCTCCATATTTGTATGCTTTTAATCATTTGGATGAATGGCATAAGGTGTCTTTATTCATCTTCTTGTATTTCACAAGTTTGTGTTGTTTGTTGATAGGTCTGCTTCAAGGAAGCAGTTAAATCCTTTGAACAGATAGCAGTGATTACTTTTTTGCACGTTGGATTTGGTAAGTAGAGTCTAGTTGATACAAGAGTTTGGATTGTCAGTGTAAGGCATTGACAGTTGATGCAAGGCATCAACAAAACAAGATTCACTGATTGAGCTCTGTTTGCAAATGAATTCCATCTTTTGTGTGTGACTCCATGACCCTGGATTAGGCACTGATCTGTCTTGTGGCCTAGTTCCTCTAAGAAACCTTTTAATTCATATAAATCATTGAATATCTTTTGCTTGATGTATTGTCCTACCTCCTTGTTGCTTCAAGTGTTTTGTAACTGAGAATTTAGCCCTATTTGATGTTCTCAACACTTGGCATTAGGAGTCATCTGCTATAAAAAGCAATGTCTAGTCTTATTTGAGGCATTGTGTGGGTATACTCGCCCTGGTTCTTCAGAGCCTAAAGTGTAGAAGATCTTAGTTTTTGACTAGATCTTGTCAGTTGGTCCAGGTCCTCCAAGCTGCCCTTGATTGGAAATGGCTACTCCATAGGTAGAATAGGAGACAAACCTGGTTACAAGAAAAAAGAACCAACAGACCCCACTGGCTCCCCTCCATGACACTCACTTTTATAGGGCAACCAAGCATCAACACCCATGAAACTCCCATGGCATGCTTTCCATTTCTACTAAAGACCATAAAAGTGTGGGGAGGCTTTAGAACGAATGTTCTTGCACCAACAAATAGATCAAGGATTTTGGAAATTTTAAAACATGGGTTTTAATTAGGAATTTTTGTTCATTGGAGTTGACCCAACATGGCGAGAGACCATTTTTTCCCTTCTCATCAAAGCCAACCGCATGATATGGGCGTTTACTCCAATACCCACATTTATATCCCGACTGGAAATACTCTCCGGTTTAGAGTGTTAACAATTGAATCATTCCCTTGGGTGAGTACTTTTTCCCCAAGGTAGGCCCTCTAAGATAAGCAATTGCGAGTAAATGTATTCATAGTGTGATTGACCTTCATTTAGAATGAAGGGAGAACACATGTAATAAATTCACTCACACTCGCACAATTTGTTCAATTTTAAACCCAAATTGAAGTGTGTATGGGCAATTATTTATGCAACTTAATGTCACCAAAATCCTTTTTATTATCAAGATCACTGTGAGGCATGAGAGAAGTACATACATATTTTGATGATATTACATTGGGTACGTAATTGCAAAACAATGCAAACACTTGTTTATTTTAAATCCTCAAAGAAAAAGTGAGATTGTTTTAAGAGCACCAAAGTAAGTGTGACAAATTGCTTTGTTCAATTTTTAATGTCAAAACAAAACTTTAGTAAATTTGAGTCCTAATGTTCATTTTAAGCCTTTTTGTAACAAAAATTCAAAAGTTATGTTTAATGCCCAAACGAAATTAGTAAATCTTAAGCATAAAAAGATGACAATTTTTTCCTTAAGAGGAGTAATGAATCCTCCAAGAGTGTTAAACAAACACTAGAGTGTTTAAAAACACTTGTTTTTGTGAGATGACATCATCATGCTTCTCTTCCTTTTCATCTTTGATCGATCCAACCTACAAGAAAAATTAGTTATATTCTGCAAAATAGAGATCAAAAAGACAAAAAATAGATAAAAGAAACATAATTTGACAAAAAGAAAGTGCTTCAAATAAAATTCCACTTCATACTCCCCTCCAACGGTGCAATCCATGAAGGTGTCATAGTTTGATTTCCCCAGCGGTGTTGTATAATGCTGCTTTCCATTCAGCGTCACTTTGTAACTGGACCAATGAGCATGAAGCGCCACACTTTTAGCCAACAGTGTAGTTTGGGTTTTCGAAAGATTCTCACGAGTCTGTTTAGTTCGGTAACACAGTTTAGAATTCAAATTTTCTAGGTGGGAAGACTGAGGCATCGTAGTTTGAATTTTAATCAGTCCCATATAGTGACGCTGGAGAACTAGCGGTGCTAAACAGTGATGCTGAGCTTCCAACAGTGGATTTTTTCTGTAGGAAAAGAAAAATGTGAAGTTTTGGACAAAAACGTGATTGAAATGTGAGATTGCCCTCCTTCTAGTGCCAAAATGTTGAGCCCCAATCCAAATACCTATAAAACACAACAAAAGAACACATTAGGAGGTCAAATGCAAGTAAGAACAAAGATTCCCCATGAAATCCATTAGAAAAGTTTAAAATAGGAAATGAGGAAAGAATGATATGAAGGAACAATAAAGCAAACTAAATCCTATTGAAGACAATGAAAACTCTTGATCCCATGGGGGAATTGGTGCCAATTTGATGTGAAAATTGGACCTTTCCCAAATCCAATGCTAGCTTTGATGTGTGATGAAGAATGTGATCCACTTTGATGAAGAGTGATGGATGCTTCAAGGCAAAAATCTGCATAACCTAGCTACAAATTTGAAAATATGGATGAAGATGGCTAAATATTTGAGCATAGTAAGTTTACTCAAATTGTGGATGATGAAATGAGGAGATTATCTTCTTATTTATAGAATGAGAAGATGGAAGAATGTCCAAAATAGAGCAATGTGTGACTAAGAATTAGCCAATGACAACGTGCCACTTGTCAATGGGTGAATAGATGGAGGATGTGCAAGTTTTGAAGATTGTGTCCATAAATGCATATATTTGAATTTTGAATTTGTTGAAATGACATGTAAGAGGGAAAGAAGGTGCATTGAATGCCACTTGGATCAAGGAAAAAGCACTTTGCAAGAGGAGTAAATGCCTTGTTGGAAGGACAAAGTCCACTTAGATTTTGAATTCAAACTTGAGGAATATTCCTTAAAAAGATGCCTTGTGAGGAAAATGGAGATTTAATAAATGAATTAAATCTATTTTCATGTGCAAGTGGTACATACTAGAGGATGGGACATGAGAAGAGATTAAATTAATCAAAGTTAATTAATTTAATGAAGGGGTTAAATGATGTGACCTTTTTGACTTAAATTTGTGGATTTATTTAAATCAAATATGAGAATAATGTGATAAAGGATTAATTAAATAAGAATTTTTTAATTTATTTAATTTAAAAGAGATGATGTTAGATTAAACTACATAGGGTTTTAAATTATTTAATTTAATAGATAGACTTTAAAGATTTAATCAAATAACATTAATTATTTAATTAAATGGGATAATTAGATCAGATTGGTTAATTTAATTATCAAGAAAGGGTGACTTAATTAGATAACTGATTTATTTAATTAAGAGAGGAATATTGATGAATTTAATCAAATAGAGTGGTTAGACTGAAGGATGATTCAGGATGAAATGATGTTAGTGGTTAGGATAAGATATCTAATGTCAATCAGTACATTTTACGTGTCTACAATAACTTACATTGAAGATATTGCTGAAGGACTTGAAAATGCACCAACAACTTTTATGGGGCTATTTCATGGTAAAAATATTGGCAAGCAAGTAGTTCATATTAATGATGAGTAATGGAATTGTAAGTGCAGCTCTGAGAATTATAATTTTGCATAAAAAAGGAAACTAAATAAATCATGGACTACTAATTCTTTTTTAAAGTTGATTTCTGAACCTTTTCAAGGGAAATCAGAGAGGGAGTCTCATGTTTAAGTGTTATTTTCCTATTATATTATCTCTTATGTGAACTTGACTCAGAGATTCAAATACATTTTATCTTCCAATTATAATTTTTAAATGAATGCCACTATTTTGTTTAGGATTATTGTCAATGATTTTTGACAAGATGAATAACAATATACCATGCATATATCTTTTTATCTTAATGTGTGATCAAATAACATGCAAATTTTCAACATCATATCTATTGACCTGAGTAGGTGCATTCAATTGAAGAAATTAAGCAACTATGTTCCTTCCATATGTGAAGGTTGTATTCATGAATTTTCAACCATTTTACAAAGATTTATTGCATATTTAAATATATGATTGAAAATTTACCTTAATTGGCTAAATTTATGTGTTGCATTAAATGGATAACATAAATTTCAATGGCAAGAAAAATGTACAAAAGCATGCTCTGGTTTCCTTAAATGGAAATATATGTGCACCTCTATTACAATGTAGAATGAAACCAAAATTTTCATTGAAAACATTAATATATTATTAAATTATATAATATAAATAATCAATTGTGCAAATTTTTCATGACTGATTCATAGTTAAATTACACCTTAAATTATTCATTGAAAATATGAAGAGAAAATGTTGTGCACTCAATTTAATATTGAAAAAGAGGATTGCAATTTTCTAGATCATTCTAATGATAATATTTATTATTTTTTATGAATAAGTGTCTAATTTATCATAAAAAAATAAAAAAGTGAGTGGATATAAAATCAAACCCCTATGGTCCATATAGGGCTAACACCCAAATCAAAAAAATAGAAAATCAAGCTGCTAAGTATAGTAGTAGAGGGGGCGAGGAGGGCCTCATTACCTAGTTTACCCCATACATCAGTGAGGTCCAAGGTATCCATGAGAGAGTCATATCTTTCATCATATTTTTCTTTTTCTTTCTTCTTTTTATCTTCTTCTTTATTTTCATAGGTTGGCGAAATCGCAAGAGTCAGCCAAGGAAATTTGTTGGAATCAAACTAGCTAGAAGCTCCACCTATAGGCCATTAAAAGGTTCCCCCTATGGGCAATAGAGAGGCATCAGGAAAAGTGTCAACAAGTAGGCCATGAACAACTCTATTTTTCATGGCTTCTTTTGGCAACCAAAGGAGAAGCCTAAGAGTGAGCATCCCAATTACCATAAGAAAAAATACTTCGCCCCCACTGACACTCGTGAGGAGGTGAGTGGCCCCTAAAGGAGGAGGGAGATAGGGAAACTCTAGCCATTGGTCAAGAAGCACCTAAAGATGATCCACTTACAATGCAACTTTATTATCTTGAACCTAGACCTATAATAAGACATTAGAACCAATAATTACTTTAGAAAAAATATGTTGATCAACAAAGCAATTAACAAAGATTATATAATTTATACCTTACCATATGTTGAACCTATAAATTATTATATTGTATAGGCTCTTCTTATGTTCCCTAATTTATATCATATTAGTGCCATGATTTATATTGTATAGGATCTTCTTATTGTGCCTAAGCTCTACCACTGTAACATACAAAGAAAGAGAGAAGGGGTCAAATTGAACATTTGTCATAGCCTTGCAATGATCTAAGCTGGTAGCCTCACATTCATGGCATCAAAAGTTTGTTAGAAGGAACCCATAGATGCAAAGGAATAGGATGCACATCAGATGGTTGTGTTCCACCAAGCAATCCAACCAATTGGCTGAGCGGTCCAAGTTTCAAATTTCCATACTTTCCTAATGTGGGTCCATGAAGATTGATGACTAAGTAGAGAAGTATTTTTTTAAAAAAAATTTACAACTCTAAGGAGGTATCACCTTGCATTGTTCTTTTAATTGGATGGTAAATTGGTTTGATAGTGTGGCCTTTAAAAATGGATCAACAAGGAGTGAAAATTAATTGATCAACAAAAAAATTATTGTATAGAAATCAACACACAATCAAGGAATTTAAAGACTATGTCAGGACCAACCTAAAAGTTACTCCATGTGTGTTGATAGGAGTGGTTGTCTCAGTAACCTAAACTTGGGTCCAAAAGACCTAATTTATTGTGCATGTAATACCATACCCCTCACTTGCTCACTATCCAAAATAAGGGTAACACCCTATATTTATCATACACCATCTCAACCAAATTAATTTCCCTACACATAACCCATTTGGTGGCAAGCAAAGAATTAGTAATTCATCACCACAAAAGAGATATCTCAATAGCATCATTGGGAGAATTAATATTTATGGTTCCAAAAGAATGGTTATTGACATTTAATAGAATTTTTATTACATAATTAGTTAGGTAACAACCATGGTTGAAAACATATGGAAGCCACCTAAGAGAGAGAAAGATGATGACCCCTCCATGCCCAACATCATAATTGCTACAAAACATAGTATTGGTTGACAATATGACACATCAGGAAACTAAAAGCGTGAAACGAGTAATCTTCACTTCATGTAAACAAAGAATATATAGAGATTATTAATTTTTAAAATTATCCCACACATAATATTTTTTAGAGAGGTAAGTGAGAACTCGAACATTGCAAGAAAGAAAATTCATAGATGAGATCCAAGGGGAATATCATAGCTATCCATCTCTTAGAGAGTATCTAGACATGTGATTTTGCAAAAACTCCAAGGAGAAAGAGCCTAAATAAATTTTAAGAACATCTAATGTTCACTCCTTAACAACATACACTTTCTCCTCCACATACCCAGTGGGTTGCATGACCATTGTAAGTGTCTAGGTGATAGGGAGAGTGAACTAAAATTCTAGTTGCGAAGATAAACCAACACTAGCTATGACATCTAAGAAAACCTTAGCCTAGAGGATGACTCGCTTGAGGTTGGAACAACCTCTTTCTCATTACTTCAAGGGTGTGAATTAACTATTGGCTAAACCTTGGCAATGTATGAATCTTAAGTGGGTTATTTTTTGATGTGACCTACCAACATTAGCATTTTTGCCTTTGCAATAGAAATCATAATTCATTTTTCCCCAAATTTCAAGGAGGGATCCTATAAAAACTAGGGAACCTTGTCTAACCAAGGAAGTGATTTGAACTAGGGAGCCTAGCAAAGGGAAATCCTTAATTTTATTCTTGAAAAATTCACAATGAAAATAAATTTTGGCTAGATTAAGGTAAAACACCTATTAGGTGTGGTAGAGGTTACTAATTTGAATATCTAAAAACTCTTTCAAATAATTGGATAAATGGATCTCAACATAAACATTTTTTTGTGGATGACCCTAGTAAAACTTGTCAAGCTCTAAACAAATAACCTTTCCCAAGGATGCAACAACAGTATGCAAAAAGTTCCAACAAGGAAGGGGTAGACTTGAGAACTCAAGCCAAACTAGCACACAAATTTTCTTTTCATTTAAGATGAAAAAGTCTCATGTCCAAGGTTGAAATACCAACAATGACATGAATAGATATACTAGGGGTTGTGCTTGAGGATAGCCTCAACATAGCTAGTCTTAAAAATTGAAAAAGGAAGACCACCTTATTGAGGTTGTAGGCAACATAAATCAAACGCCATGCAAGACCAAGTGATTTTTTACCCATTCTTAGAGAATGAGTTTAGGGGGAGCTGTCCCCACAAAATATCCTACTAAAGTGAAATTTTCTAGCCATTTAAAAAAATTGACAAACTCAAGGATGGGAAAAACCACATCAATTGGGGATTCAAAATGTGTATCTCATGAAATACTTTTAGAACAAATTTTTGGGGATGCTTTCTTAAAGGATTCATTGTGTAGATCTTACAAACAATAAACACTAGCATGAGCTATTGGGTTGAATTAGTTTGGGACCATATAAAGAAATGATTAAAAAAGTCCATAATAAAAGCAAAAGAATAGATATTCTCTTGTACCAATATCATTTATTGACATAAGAGGATCCATGAATAGCATAAATGACACAAACCTTAATAGAGTGTGACACATTCAACCAATGACAAGATAATTAAATTATGTCTCTTTGTAATGTGTGATACATTATTGTTTTTTTCAAGGATAAATAAACTATAGGACGAGGTTCCTATAGTTTTATTAATGCAAGGATTATATGCCTTCTTTATCCCTATATTAATCTTTTAAATTTTATCTTAATTGTTGTTTGAGTTAAAATTGAATCATTCCCTAGTGCATTCCATCATACAAAGAAGTCAATAATAACATTTAACTCATGAGGAAGCACAAAGATTATTTGACCATTGATTGTTTTGAAGCCATTTATGATATAATTTGTAATAGACAAAAATAATGTATAGATGTAATGAAAATAACTGCTTCATATTTATTACATATATAATTTAGATTAATTAGAACAATGTAATTAATTGTATATAAATTAATTTAGATTAGTCAAAGTTAATTTTATAATCAAATGGATATTAAAAAATTAAATGTGATGGATAAGGGTTCTCATCTCTAGAATTGAAGATAGAATAAAGTTGTTGATACCATGAAAAAATTATTTTGTAATGTGTAAAAATGGAATGCTCCTAGTTTGATGGATGGGTTAACTCAAAAAGTTGAGAGGAAATTAAGAGAAAATATTTTTGTGCTGAAAATATCCAACCAAGCCTCAACACCCAAGGGCTAACACCCAAAAAGATATACTTGGTCAAGATTGACACCAAATCCCCTTCATAATATATGATAGCACTAAGTGTCCAAAAATAGTTGAAATATAGCGTGAACAAATTAGATATGTAGTCACAATGATTACACATATGGCTAGAGCTTAAAATATTCAATTTGATCAATATGTTTGAAAACTCTATATTGATATTTTTTAATGAAATAAATGGGTTTTGTAGAGGAAATTTTATACTATTAAATATAAAAAAATTAAACTTTCAACTTAATAAAAATTATAAAAGTATTATTTCTTGTATTTTTAATAAGTTTTTATTTTATAATCTATTTTTAAAAATGATATGTGACCAATTTAGACATCATTTTTTACATGTATAAAAAAGTGTCATAATTATTTAAGGTAAAATTATGTGAGCCCCATATATAAATTGTTTGAGATTTATACCTTAATTATACTAAATAGTAAATAAATAAAAATTGGACAACTAAAAACAAAATTTATATCACTTTTACATATTCTTTTATTTGAATATTATGGAAAATATCTTGCAAAATATGGTAGGTGTTGAGAGATTATCCCCCCTAGATGGTTATTCGAGCTACAACCAACTCTTTGTGAAAGAGGATGATAGGTATAAGACAACCACTAAGTTGGAACCCTTTTCCTATAAAAACTTGTTATTTTTTCTCTTAAATGTTGGTGCTACCTTTCAAAAAGCCATGGATATTGCCTTTAAAAGATTCATATTTTTTTTGTCTTGATATACTTAGATGATATAGATATTTTTTCAAAAGCTGGTGAAGATCACTTGGAGCATCTTGAAAACGTGTTTGATAATTCCAATACTAGGTTGATCATTCCAATGAAGTATGGACTTTCTCTTTGTAAATGTGAAACGAACATCATTTCATATTTCAATGGTTGATGGTTTTCCACTAGTACAGTTGCCAATGGTTTTCTCAAAACAACGTGTTAAAGCTCAAATTAGAATTTATAGATTTTATGATTGAATCCAAGTCAAATTTTTGCAAGTTCAATTGTTGATATATTTTATGATGGAGCCTAATAATGGCTAATGTTCAAACATTTACACAAATATGATAGTCATATAGATTTGTGAAAAATTCCAAGTGAACTAGTTCATTGTTCAAAGGTAAAGATGGTGGGTTAGTCTCCTACATGGACCCAATGGGGCATTCTAACTCGCATGAGACCAATGAAGGCCAAAATCAACTAAGGGGTGGGTTTCATGTAGGAAAATTTATATTAACCCTTCCAAGGTCCAGAGGTACATTTTAGATGAAGCCTTTAAGCCTGCAAAATATTAATAGACACTAATGTTTTACATATCCTAATGGAAACCATTTCCCCATAGAATAGTGCATTCAATTGAAATTCTAGCTTGTATAAAGGGACTGGAATGTAGAGATAACATCTAGGTGATGCCATTAATGTTTTAAAAAATCCCTCAGCTACTTGACCTCAATCCATGGAGCTATAGAAGCAATTTTAATGCACTTTTTTAGATTCTGAAGGAGAAAAGTTGTGTCATGCTCCATTTATTGATCCATAGACAATATTTTTGTTAGAAATTCATTCTTGGATGCATTTTGTAGAAAATTTCATGGGGATCTCTATACTTCTATCATTAAATTCATCAATGTGACATATGATAGAAGCATTGGAAAAGTTTTTCATGATTGCAATAAAATTTATTATGCAAATACGCCAAGTTGGTATACATAAACTAGGGTTTCCCTCTCACTATGTTTTATCTCTCCCCCTTCTATTGGATATCTTTAAAAGGTGGGATGTTGCTCATTTTTAGGGGGTTCTTGATTCTCTAGCGAAAATGCATTTTCTCATTTCTATAACTATAAATAGCTTCAAGCCTCAGATTTAATAGATTTTTCTCTTATTACCTCATCTCTCTCACTGACATGTTGTATAGTATGTTGTATTCATGTTTGAATGAGTGGGCATGTGCAAGAAGCTGGGTCCACAAAATGTTGAAAAAGTGGAAGTGTTTTTCCTAATTTTTCCAAATTTGTCATAGTTGGATTGAAAATTTGAAGCACTTACACATTGAATCTTTTAAAAGTTGAACAATATGAAATTTAGTATTTTCAGTCTAGTTTCCAAATATGTAATCTATTCTAATACAAATGATACAAATTAACTTTTAATAGGCATGTATAAAAACCACTTTTTAAAAGTCACTTTTTTAGGACCATACTATTCACTTGTACATACATCGTAATTTGACCTAAATAAAAGTATTTTTTAACTCCTTTTAATTTTTTTCATTGTGTAGATAATTGTTTGTATATTGATGTCATATAATGTTTTTAGAAAAAAAAAATCAAATTAAAAGTAATTAAAAAAATATAAAAGCCTAACATTTTAAGTTTATGGAAAAGTTTCCTTAGAAATTAATTAAAAAACCCATTGGCTATATTGCCAAAGTCATATTTTTCTCTTGGAATTTCCTTAGTATTTTAGTTGTAGGTCCAATGCTAAGGGTTGGGTTACCAAGAATTTCTCAAGAATAAAAACAAATAAAAAAGTGATATGGGATTTCTTTTTTTTTTGGAATGGGTACCTATTTAGGAACGAGATCCTAATCTGAGGCTTAGGTCCCTGTTTCTTTCAAAAAATTGTTTTTGCATGAAACTTCCCCTCTTTTTGGACCCATCTTCTTGCATTTAGTTGAGTATTTTCTATTTCTACATGTTTATCTTATGTAAAGTTTGGTTGCAAGAGCTCTAACTATGGATGTCTTCCATTTGGTGTCAATTTAACTTGAAATCTATTACATAGGATTCTATGAATCAAATATTTATGTAAGCCTTTTTATAATCTCTATTCTTTTTTTGTGCTATGGTGAGAAAAGAAGAAACCATTCTAAACATCAGTGCATCACCCCTTTCATTTCATCATTCCTTCTCCATTTCCTTGGAAATCAATAGAATGGAATTAGTTTTTAGGTTTACACAACTACTTGAGTCGGATCAGTAATTTGTACCTATTTTTAATAGGGAAATTTCCCTTAATCAAGAGGTTAGGCCTTTCATTTGAAAATTTCCCACACCTTAAAATCATTCCCATATTTTTTTCAAGCAAATGAATTCATCCATTCAATAGCTCAGGTACAATTCAAATTGACAATAGGTATTAGAGCTTCAGATTTGTAAAATCCTTAGATCTAGGAGTGATTTAGGCATGAGATTTTACTAGGTACACTTTGGGGGAAAAAAGAGCTCACTAGTTAGTATAGTGGGCCTAAAAAACCATATTTTCATATACAACACTCTATATTTGGACATTGAAATTTTTTTAGCTATTTTTGAGGGGGCTATAAATTTGGAAAAACAATTGTCCATACAACTATATGGAATCCGTATTGTATGGATCTATATAGTCTATACTTGTTGTACAATACTGAATAAGTTACAAGAGGGTGTAGGAACTAGATTCATAGAATATTATATGCAAGTGTCAATTGGTATCATTTATGCATCAACATCATGTAGGGGCAAGTATAATTTTTGGCTTTATTTTAATTAAGAATTCTACAAGATAAATATTCCTTGGTTTTACGAGTTATATCCCTTTATCATGGCTATCCCTGTAGGTCCCTAACATCACCACTACAAGGAGTAGTGTGTATGATTTGTTTCTCAAGTGACCAAATTTGACACCTCCACTAAGAATCACTACCACCAACATCATGCAACTAGTTTATGTCATTGTAGTCAAGATTCACCACCCTAGTTCACCACTCAGCCTAGATATGCCACGCAATTCTCCACCAACACAATCCTAATGATCCTTTTTGGCTTGCACACTAGTTATTTTTTAGAAGCCATAAATTTTCACCCAAGCATTATATTTTTTAATTCGTATAGTCTTGGGAAATTTGGTTCTATGTGCTTTCTAGTGATGTAGGTATCATTATCAAAGCTACAAGTACATTTTCTTTTGATTGAATTCTAGATTACCTTTTTTGACCTTTGAGCTCATAATTTTTTTCTTGTTTATCTAATTTTCATGATTCTTGTGGCATTATAAAGGTATTGAAGATCTCTTTAGATCTATCTATTTTTTTTCAGATTTAACCCCAGATATCTTTTATTTAGTTTATTACATATTTATGCTCTAATTGTTAACTTGGACATCCTAACACTTGAAGAATTTTAATCTTTTTTGGGGAGATTTATTTTTAGTATTTGATAATATTGAAGAGATTCTAATTCTATTGAGGGTTTCCTTTCTATATAATTTGGAGATCTATCTTAGTTCCTTAAGGGGATTTTTTTTCATCCTTCTTTGATCATCTAGAAAAGGGGAAACTATAAGAAACAAAGAGATGGTATCTTGAAACATCTTCACTGGCTTCATCCTTTGCCACATTTGTATGGTATTATTCCTCAACTAGGTACTAGTTACAATAAATTTTTTTGGATGACTTTAAAATGAACATATTTTGATATTGATTGATTTTAATGTTGATGATGATACACAACCATTTCTACATTATCGTGTTTCAAACTATATTGTATCTCTTGATGATTCAAACAATATACAAAATGACTATGATACTTTTAGGAGTCTTCTTTTAGAACTTTGCATCTTTAGATGGTGATGTTTCTTTGTATTCTCCTTACCCTCCTATAGAGATAGTTATTTATCCTTCACCTTCATTGATTCCTTGTACAAAATCATTAATTGACTCCCCTCATTTTTGATTCTTTAGAGTTTACAACAATTTGGTAGGATCATCAACATCTTCCAAATTTAGCTTCATGGGATTCTTATTTGATATGTATTCTAGAATTATTTTGAGTCTCATATAGTAGAATTGGAGGACACACTAGATTATATTCATCTTCTCTTTGATGATAGTTATTGCACTATTATTTTCTTTAGAGATTTGTGTTCATGAGGTTCCACATAGTCTTGAATTTTCATCTTCTTTGATTAGAAGAATCACCTAATTTTGTTGTGGCATACTCTAGAATGGAGACACTTGATTTGTTTTCAAAGATGCCCATCATGAGACTTCTTCCCTAATTTATCTTCTTGGAGTTGGAGTTTCTTCTACACACATCATTGGAATTTTTTCTTCTTAAGGGGAGGAATGTTGTTTGCAAGCATTGGATTATCTTTTTACTTTAATCATTCACCATTGACATAAGAGATACTTCATTATTGGGGGGTATCTATTGCATATTTTTGATAGATGTAGTCCTTGGGGGGTCATGTTGATTCCTCCTTCCATCACTTGTAGAAGTTTTTTTTCTTCCATTCTCTCTTTTGGAGAGGGGTTTTGTCCTTTGCCCCATTTGTGAGAGATATTTTTTTCATGGGTACCTGACATGGCCTAGTAGTTGAAACCTATTCTTGTGTCATATTTTCATTTTTTTCCTTCTCTCTTTGTTGTACTTAAGGGAGGGTGTTGATATGAACATGGTGTTATACCTAACTAGTCCACCTATTATCCTATTCACATATGTTCACATGTTATGTTTACTTATAACTTTTCAAATATTACTAGAAGTATTTAATACACATTCGATCTTATCTTTAGTTGTCTGATGGCATAGGATTAAGACACTTGTCACAATTTGGTCTTGTCATATCTCCCAGCCTTGTCTTTGTAAGCAAGACCATATATATTATGTAGTGTTATTGATTATATATTGACCATTGTAAGCTTATCTTTTGTTTCGTAGGTGATATTAGGAGTTTGAGTCTATGTGTAACTCTTGCAAGTTATTCCTTATATAATAAAGTAAACGTAACATGCCCATTGTTCTACTCAATAATTTTTATATGTGTTAACTTCAAGTGAATTAACTATGATGCCTATCACAAAGCAATAAAATTTTTCTTTTCAACATAAAGATAATATGCACAATTGATATAAACAATATTCCAACTTTCTCTTTTTATTTCAAAAAAATATTACAATCTTTCCAAAGTAATGATTTCATAATCCCAAGATAACATTTCATGTTTTACATCTTCCATATAAATGGATACAAAGATACATACATAGCTCTTTTGAGCTCCATTGGCATAAGAAATACAAAATTTCTAGGTAATCCCCAATCAAATCTTGGCTCACCAACTGCTAAAGAGAAGCCTAACTCAAGAAATTTTCCACCAACCATGAACTTAGTGTGGTCCCCCATACATCTACCTACTTGTAAGATGGCCCTTCCCTTCAATGAAGAGACTGGTTCAGTAACCTCAAAATACTAGCCTTTCCTAAGCTTGGTGTTGTGTCCTACATAACTAGAATGTGTATACAAACTATGTGTATGATAATCCTAGACTACAATGCATAAAAGGAACACAATGAATTGATAGTGTAAATTGTAATGTCCCCACTCTAGTCAATTCTCAGGAGTAGTTGAGTTAGCCTATCTCTTGGACCCTTGTAAGCTAACAGGTTTTGGTTAGAGGGTCAGTGGCATTATTTGGTGGGTTTTGTCATTCTCATCCTCAGAGTTCAGTGATTGGCTCACAATAGGCCTTAGTAGTTTAGTGATTGAAAACTTCTGACGGCACATCAATAGGATATGTTATGAGCAAGATATTAATATTCTAGTGAAATTAAAATGTTTTAATTTTATTTGACAAAATATTATAAAGTTGAATTGACTTTATAATAAAGTTTTCACTTAAATTTATTTAAGTGAAATTAAAACACTTTATAATATGAGCGCTCAAGTATTTAAGTGAATGACTATTGAATAAGGTGAAAATATATTTTAAATATATTTTAAAGTGGAAAAGTGGTGTCATTCTCTTGAAGTGTGTGCCTTTTTGGCTTTATATGCAAGCCAAGGTAAAATCAAACTCACTTTTGACTTTTTGATATTTTTCTCTTGGCTTTGGCTTG
>VDFB02162104.1:0-27701 GCA_007258455.2 Sequoia sempervirens | reverse complement strand
TGAGGTATTGAAGAAATTCTTTCTGGTAAGTTTGTGATTGTCTACTTGGATGAAATCTTGATTTTCAGTAGAAGTAGAGAAGAACATTTGCTGCATATTAGAGAAGTTTTGTAGAGATTGAGAGAAGAGTAGTTGTTGATAAACATTAAGAAGTGTAGTTTCATGAAGGAGGAATTGGTATATCTAGGATTTGTGATATCTCTGGATGGATTGAAGATGGATCTTGAGAAGGTAAGAGAAATTATTGAGTGGCCTACACCAGATAGCATTGGATAGGTAAGATAATTTTATGGACTTGCTAGTTTCTACAGAAAGTTCATTAGAAATTTTAGTTCTATTTGCTGTCCTATGATAGAAGCAATGAGAGGAGATAGGAAAGATTTTAGATGGACATGTGGAGAAAATCAAAGCTTTGAGTTGTTGAAATAGAAGGTGATTGAGTATCCTATGTTGGCTTTACCGAATTTCAATAATTTATTTCAAGTAGACTATGATGCAAGTGGAAGTGCAATTGGAGTAGTGTTGAGTCAAGAGGGAAGACCTATAACTTATTTTAGTGAGAAGTTGAATGATGATAGGAGAAGATATTTAGTGTATGATCAGGAATTTTATGCCATAGTTCAAGCCTGAAGTAGACATTACTTGTTTCCCTAAGGAGTTTTGTTGTATACGATCATCAAGAATGTACATTTTCGTATCAGCTATGTGTTGAATTAGAGACACTTGAGATGGGTAGAATTTCTGCGCAGCCATACTTCGGTTATGAAGCATAGAAGTGGAAAGTCAAATAGAGTTGTTGGATTCTTTGAGTAGGAGAAGGAATTTATTGACAGATGAGTGGAGGTATTAGGCTTTGATGAATTGAAGAACTTGTATGAAGAAGACCCAAATTTTGCAGAACCTTGGAAAGCTTGTAAAGAGCCTATTTTGGGGGATAGAAGACAATGGTTAGATTATTTCATTCAGGAGGATTTTTTGTTCAAAGGAAATTAGTTGTGTATACCCCAGAGTTCAATGAGGGATAACCTGGTGAAGGAGAAGCATAGTGGAGGAATGTCAGGACACTTTGGAGTTGATAAGACAGTGGCATTGGTGAGTGAGAATTACTTTTGGCCACAGATTCATAAGGATGTTAGGAGATTTGTGTAGACTTTTAGATTTTGTCAAGTTGCAAAAGGGAGTAGTCATAATGTTGGATTCTATAAGCCTTTGGCAGTTCTAGAGAGACCTTGGGAGGATATAAGCATGGATTTTATACTTGGTTTGACGAAGACACAAAGAGGTAATGATTATGTATTTGTGGTGGTTGATCGATTTTCTAAGATGGCACATTTCATACCTTGTAAGAAGACAACAAATGCAGTACATGTAGAAGATTTGTTTTTTAGAGAAGTGGTATGATTGCATGGGTTACCTAGAAGTATTGTTTCAGACAGAGATGTGAAGTTTGTTGAGATTTTTTGGAGGACACTTTGGAAGAAGTTGAATTTATATTTGAAGTTAGGTTCTACTTTTCACCAGGCCCGATGGATGACAAAGGTAGTAAATAGGAGCTTAGGGAATTTTTGAGATGTTTGATTGGAGAAAATTTGGAAGTTGGGATTTAGTCCTTGCACAAGCGAGTTTTTCTTACAATAGTCGGTGAACAAGAGTCACAGGGAAAAGACACCATTTTAGATCCTTAATGGAGTTCACCGTGAGAGGTATATCAAAGTTGAGAGACACCGGTATGGAGGATAAGAGGAGTGCACAAGCAAAATAATTTCTAGAACACATAAAGAAGATGCATACTCAAGTGAAACAACAATTGGAAGACATGAACCAGAAGTATAAGGGGAAGGTAGATGAAAAGAGGAGACATAAGGAATTTGAAGTTGGAGATGAGGTAATGGTTTATTTGAGAAAGGAGAGATTTCCAGTAGGGACATACAATAAGTTGAAGATGAGGAAGTTTGGACCTTGTAATATCTTGAAGAAATTGGATTCAGGAAATGCATATGAAGTAGAGTTACCAGAAGGTATGGGTATATCACCTATATTCAACATTACAGATCTCTCGGTACCATGGAAGCGGATTCCGGTCTGGGGGCGGTGAAAGTGGAGAATCGGTTTTACAAACGTCGGGATGATTGAAGTTTTGGATGGAGATTGGAGGGCTGGGTGACTCTCCTAAAATATCTGCTAAGTAAGAAAGGTAAACCCGATAGAGGATTATTCTTAAGATTTCTCGGAAGACTAAGGTAGATGTTATTGGTTTCCTTTGGCCCCAAAAAGTGAGAGTCACTTTTCAATAACTTGAGATGTCCCCAATGTAGGAGCATCCTTGGTTTGACAATCTTGCATCAACCAAAATATTTTCTTCAGTTTATGTTTTTTCTTAGTTTGTGTTGGTGGATTCGTCATATTTTCTCACCAGACCTTGTGGATCTTGGATTACATTGTCTACATGTTCATTTTCCTTGTTCCAATATTTGAGCGTGATTGGATCTTTTTCCGGAAAGTTATCACTTTCAGAATTCTTGGCAGTTTCCTGAACCAGCACCAGAATAATTTCAAACCTTTTGGCTAGTTCGAACATTGTGGATCGTCCCCATGACTTCTGGATCTTAACGGTGGGATTTTAATTGTTCTTGAGAGTGTCCTCGACCTTCACTATAGTTCTACACTTCATCTTATGCACCTGTTGAAGAGTAATTCAAATTTGAGGCCAACCTATTCATGTGCATGTTACATTTTCTTTCCTTGGAGAATGTGATGATCTTTGGCTGACGCGGATGTTTCTAGACTTGTGGATATGCTATAAAGCTTGTAATCGATCATTAGAATAGGTAGTAGAATTGGTAGTTGACTGACTTGGCTAAGATTGATCTGAATGGTAATATTCAGCTCGCATATAGGAGCATGTTAGAATGTTGTATGTTTGATCAGGCCTGTGAGCCGAATCTGTAAGCTTGGATGTTGTCGGTTGATTGTAACTTATATTTCTATCAATGAGAATATTTTCATCTACATTTTCCTCCATATTTTATGTTGCTTTCATTGTGTTACTCTTGCTGCAAGGTCTGTATTTTTCTCTTTGAGGACCCTCCCTACTGTGGTTGTGTCATCACCAATGTGTGAATTGTGCATTGTAGAGGTGTCTGGGAAAAATGTCCTTGCTCCATGTTTCTCCACGGAGTGGTTTCTGGTCTTGTAGATCTGATGGTGTGTTGATTGTGTTGGTATATTTGTTAAGGAAAGATGGTTCAAGTTTTGGTGCTTCGAAAGTTAATTTCTTGAGTAATTGTATGGTAGAGTTGTTTGAGTGTACTGGGTGTGTACATTCTTTAGGTGGAAGTTATTGTGAATGATTTTGCTAGATTTCAGGGTATTTGGTGAATATTATATATTATGTTCAAGTGTGGTGTGTGGTGTTAGGTCTCAAAAATTCAAGTTTTGAACCTTAAGAGGGTGCCAGTCTCTTAGTATGTTTTTGATTATCGAACGGGGCAAATATGATTGATAACCCTATGCTCTTTAAGCTCTGCCAAACCTAGGCAAGTGTACCTAAAATTATAAGGAAGATTTAAATTTTTAAATATGGTCTCTAATTTGGGCAATCTACTCACAATGGCATGTGGGTGTGAAGTAGATGCAAGGCTAATGACTAGTTCCTACTATAAATGTCTTTGAGAATAAAGTGTATGAATAAAGTTTGTATAAAATTTTCTTAGTATGACTAGAGCCTAATCCTATTGGGTGAATGGAGATGAGAGGTTGTTGATGATGATGATGGAGACAGATATGTAAGATAGGTGGATCTACTCCTCAGCTTAACTCTAACTTGTTAGGTACCATGAATGTTTGCAGCTTGTACAAATGTGTAGGTTTGTCAGTTACTATACTCTTCTTTATTGATCCCAATGTTATTCTCCCAAATTAATGTGATATCATGAAAGGATGTTTAATTCTAAACTTGAGGAAAACCAATCATAATAATTAGCTTAAAAGGATTTTAATCCCTGGAAGGAACCAATTAAAATGAATTATCTAAAAGGAATTTAATTCACTCTAGCCAAAATCCAATCAAGAAAACCACACAACAATAGCAAATGTGTCCTGAAAAATTGTATAAATTTGAATAACTTAGGAAAATCACTTCATAGATAGCACAACAACATATAAGAATGAATATTAACACAATAGTTGAACACTGGAAGTAAATCACCGATTATGAACAGTCTTCTCCATTATATTGCTTCAAAATATACACTTTTATAGTAGAAGTCTTCAAAATGTGGAGATGGATGAGTGGAGTATGCTATACTAATGCAACCTATCTACTACTAATGATGATGATGATAATGATGATTCAAAACTGGGCCTTGGTTTCCCTTTTATATGGGAAGCAACAAGCTATAGACTGATTACAAAAAGGTATGTCGTTTGATAACTAAAACTTGATTAACATAAACATAAAAACTTACTAGTTTGTCGGTGGATGCACCATGATCTGTTAGTCTTCAGCAAGCGCTCGTAATCATCTAAAACATGTTCAAGGATCATGCTCCATGATAATGTACCCACGGCTGCCAAACTTTGGTACCCTGTTACTCCCTACTTGGCTCGTGCAATGAATAAATTAATTTTTGACACATGCTCGATATATCTTGTCTTACATAAGTTTTTGCATTGTTTATGATGGCCTTCATTGTATATTCAATTTCAGAGATTCATCCTAGCTGCACATGTGTTTTCTCGAGCACCTCATCTTCATCATTAATCTCATCAAGAGATATTGGCAGATGCTGAGCTATCTCATCCTTTCATACATCCTGGTCTTTTAAGTTTGTTTCCTCAAAGAAATTTGGCAGACCCATACTTAGTGACTAACTAAAGTCACCCAATTCTTGTGTTAGTATGTTATGGAAGTTGTCATGTGTGTTCATAAGCTCTTGATATTCTTGAAGTACATTTTTGTTATCTCATTTCTTGGCCTTTATCTCTAATCCCACCTCTTTCATTCTGTCACATAGCCTATTATGTTCTTGAAAAGTTGCATATGTTTTCTCATGGATAACCCAAACTTTTTCAGCAAGCTTAATCATATCATAAAACCTACTACACACCAGTTTTGATGTCATTTCAAATATAGTATTTTTTTAGTTTTTTCTTTAATTCCTCCTACCCTTTCTAAATCATTTCATATTTACGCTTCCAACAGGTGATATCAGAAATTTCTTCAAGTACTTTCCTTTCACATTCAATCAACATTGAGTAAGGCCCTAAGGAGGAAGGTAATCTATCTCTATAGTCGATCACCTCTTGCTTCAACCTGTCATTTTCATCAGTCAACACCTTATTATCTCTGACCAAGTTCTAAATTTGAGCCTTGGTAAACTTGGCCACATTCACATTTAGATCAACAGTCTCGATAGGGTCTGTATCCCCTACTCTCTGTACTAGAAGGTGATCAAAGATCTAATCATGATTATTGATAAGGGAAGGCCTCTTTCCTGGTGGGAAAAGGCCCCAAATCTACAAAGTAGTGTTATTAGCATTATACCTTGATCCACTGTATATTTTGTCACTAGCCTCATCTATCAATTGCAACATATTATTTTCTCTTTTCAAGAAACTGTCAAATACTATGGTAGAGCTGATGTTCCACCCCAGAAGGAGCATGACCCCATCTTCTTGTAGTAATGCTCTTCCTCTCTCAAGGATTATGTTATCTATTTCTTTATCAACCTCACACTGGAGTTCTTTTAGGGCATATTTTTCTTTCTCAAGGTTGATTTCTTTTAGCTTTTCTCTTATCATCTTTCCTTTGTACTCATAAATGAAGGCTTTAAACTCATACATTTGAACAAATGTGTCATCTGCAATAAATTTTTGGCTAGCATGATGTCTCACATCATTAGACAATTCATTAGAAGCCTCAAATGTCATCACATTCCTCTTTGGTGGAACTTTGTATTGGGGAATATTGGGAATGGTGATCTATGTAACCTTGTTCTCTTCGTCAATGTCAGCCGAGAAGCTCACCTCTAGATTAGGTTGTGGTGATAAATGACTTAAAGGTACTACATTCTTAGCTTGTTTCTTAGAACCAGTATATCTTCTTCCTTCAAAGGCTCCAAGAGGTACATCCTTAGTCAATTCCTCTTCATGTAGGATCAGTTGCTCAACCCTTTCCATATGATCTTATATTTCTTGAAAATCTTTTGTATATAATAGATTTTTACTTTTCCTCCAAGCCTCTACCATAACTATTGTGTTATGAATCCTTCCTCATCATCACTTGAGTTTCATCACATTTTGTAATGACATCATCCATGAAAAACTCATGCTCATATCTTTTTAGTTTTTGTGATATTTTGTCATCATGAATAAAGTGCTCAAGCTCAAACTTCTCCCTCTTTCTTCCCAATGGAAATTCCATAATAATCTATTTTTCTATTAGTTGATTCATACCCTTGATCAACAATAATGGTAAATTCACCAAAACATAAAGTAGAAGGCATGAAATATTTCCTTCCATAGCTTTTAAGGTGCATGAAAGCTGAGAAGGCCAATCACCACACAATCTCCAGGTATGCAACCCTATCTCGTATAGTCTTAGGCAGTAAAAATGGAGTTGCTTTGAATCCATA
The DNA here is from genome assembly GCA_007258455.2 of Sequoia sempervirens. Classification (NCBI taxonomy): domain Eukaryota; kingdom Viridiplantae; phylum Streptophyta; class Pinopsida; order Cupressales; family Cupressaceae; genus Sequoia; species Sequoia sempervirens. The sequence continues at coordinate 21,066 of VDFB02162104.1, read as the reverse complement.
TACTCTTATCATAGTACAATCTTCAAATGCATACCAGTCCCCCCAATTATGGTTTACCTTTCCCTCAGGGTTTTTCTCCTTTTTCCTAAGAAATTTTTGTATCTCCAGGGATAAATTGTAAGCACATTTGTGGCCAAGTGATTTATACAACGGTTTGAAAAAATATTATTCAAAGTATAAGTAGTGAGATCTCCCACATCTACTATCCCATATGGATGTCCACATATGGACTGGTCTATAATTATCATCACTATCCAAATCCTTGATTCTCAACTCTTCTCCCCACATTCCCATTGCCTTTCCTTCATATAGTATCATATGCATGAGTAAAGAATCATGCTTGAAGTTGATGGCATCACTGTTATTCTTAATGTCACTGAGTGAGGTATTAATGGCCTTAGACAAGTATTATGCATAGTCATAAGGCCTAGCATCTTGGCTTTGGATATCCATGGCTAAAACCATGGGAGCTGTAGCCATCACAGTAGAAGCATCAATTCCTACGACTTGGATAGCTGAGTAGTAGGTGTACTGGTAGTATTCTTCAAATGAATCCATGGGAAATGGGGGTCTTTCATCACTAGAGAATCTTCTATGTTGGTTTTTTAGGCCCTTGGGTCTATGCAAAGGTAATTTCCACCTCTTATAACTTGTATCCATGGTCTGATACTCTTCTAACAGATCTCTTATTCTCAAGGATGTGTCAAGTTGAAAAACCATGCATATATAATCATGTGTTATGATAATAAATTGTGAACCGTCATGGGAATAGATCTCCCTCATTTTAGGGTTGTTTTTAGCTAGTGCCTTAACTAGCTCCACATTGACAAACACGTTAGGCATCACAAGCATTTCCAAATTCATGTTTCATGGATTCAAGACAAGTCTATGTCTATACTTCTTTTTGTAATGATATATAAATAGATCATAGCCTCTTTGCGGAGTCCACACATCTCCAATATTTTTATGCTTATCTTCCAATGTTTCACATGAAGGATTTAATTGAGTTGTTCTCCTGGATTTTGGTCTAGACCCGGGACATTGATCTATTAAGTCTTGGTTTAATGGTCTAGCCTTTGTTTTCTACCTCTTTACTTTTGGTTTTTTTGGGGTTTTATCCATCTCAAAACCCTACTTTCACAATACTTCAAGCAATTTTTTATAGAACACATTCAGCTGGGCCAAGAGCACTTACTTGAATGAACATTGTGATTTCTGAGTCGCCCGTTGTCATCCAAACCTTCCTTCTTGATTTTCAACCACGATTTTCATTATTTTTTATTTCTCAAGAGTCAAGTATATCGATATTTGGCTCACTTGAAGCAGCTCTAGTTCATAAATGGTGCCCATGCCACCTTTCTAATCAACTTCAATATTAATGGAATTTGTCTCTTCAATGACCTCATTAGTCATGTCAACCAAGTGATACATTATTTCATAATGTCGAAGAGACCTTAATTACATTGTCAAGGATGTTCTTTTATTTCTTCGATGTGTCTTTGGTCCCTTTCAAAATTTCAAAGAGACATTTGAGTTTCTCTCTTCAATCCCACAAGGTCTCCTCAATGGCTACACTTCAAGTTCATCTATCCTTGAACTTTTGATATCTGAATGTTGATGAGACTAGTGAACATTTCCTTCCAATAAGCTTATGTCACCTCGGCATACCCGTGTTCCTCCTTTCAACATCGTTTCTTCAAATAACCTCTTTTGTGTCTTTAAAATGTCAAAGAGACCCATGGCTATCTCCCTTTGATGTCCCATAGACTCATCAACAATGTATGCTTGTAGCTATGTTCCTGTTGTTAGAAAGTCAAAAAAACTTTTATCAATTTCTATTTGATGCCTTTGTGTCTCTTCAACATCTTGTTCTTACTTATTCTTGTGGTTTCAAAAAGACTTCTTCATTTCTCACTTTAACACACTGATATCTCTTTGATATTGTCATTGTACTTGCCCGACCATGTTCTATCAGTAATTTACCATTTATTTTATAATAATCTCTCAATTTTCAAGATATTTTTTTCTATTTCTTGAATGAAAAATAATCCTATATCCTCAGAGTATCGATGTTACTATGTCTTGTCAGAGAGACAAGTTATTTTCTCTTTGAAGCGTCTAGGTTTCTTTGATATATTGCTCTTTGGGTTGTCGGAGAGACATTTGAGTATGTCACCTCAAAGCATGAGGGTCTCATCGACATTTTCATCAGCCTTTTATTGATCTTGTCGAGGAGACTTTGGTGAAGCTTTCTTTGATATGGTATTGTCTTGGCAACATACCTTATGTTGCCGAGGAAGTACCTTAAGAAGGAAATTTATTTCAAAAGTGATAATTAAAGGCTTTATTTTATGATCTATGTACAAAAATTTATGTTAAATATAGTAAAAAATCAAGGGAAATGGGGCTTATGATGGACATGGAATGATAAATGAAAATGGAGGAAAGTGAAAACTAAGGTGGATTTTTTAGCTCCAACAGTGGCTTTGGTTGGGGATGAATGAACGTGAGGTCATTGCAAGAACCCAGAAATGATCTCTGGGAGGCAGAACATGGGTGAATGTGGTTAAATGGGATGGGGGGGAGCCTAAAACTATTGTGCATGGAATATTATAATTCCAAAAAAGAAGTGTTTTAGGAATTGTCCATGCACTAACAATTCATGATCTTCTTTTTTCATATTTTGAAGGTAGTAAGAATCTTCACCTCCCTTTCTTGTAATAACAAATGGTCTTATCTAAAGGGCTTCGAATTTTCCATATTTCCCTTTGTCTTGGCATTTGACATTCCATAATAGAACCATATCATTTAATTCAAACTTTCTTTCTTTTTCCTTTTTGTCAAACAAGTACTTCATTTGTGATTGCATTTTTGTGTTACACTCTTGGGCCAAGCTTCTAATCTCATCCAATTCTGCCAACTGCTCCATTCTATCTTCCATGGGTTCAGGGATATCCAAGTCTTCCTGAAGCATGAACTTATATACTAGAAAAAAAATTTGCATGGGAATCCTTGCTTATGTCCCATAAACCAATTCAAAGGTGATTTTCTAGTTGACTTCTTTACTCTGATTCTATCTTCCCAAACCACTGACCTCAATTTGGAATCCCAAGCCTTTTTATTGTTGTTCAACATCCTTTTAATTATCTTTAGGATACTCTTGTTGCTTGACTTAGCCTTCCCATTAGTTTGTGGATGATATGGGGATGCATACAAAAAATTTATGCCATATGTCTCACAGAACCTTTTGAACTCTTCTAATCCAAAGCACATACCATTTTCTATGATTATCCTCACAGGAGTTCCAAATCTAGTGATGATATTCTTCATCAAAAAAATTATCACAACCTTACTAATGGCTTGTTTTGTAGGGATGGCTTCTATCCATTTTGTAAAATAGTCAATTTTCACTAGAATCCATTTATGGCCTCCACTAGAATTCTCTAGTATTTCTCCAATGAAATCAATCCCCCGTTGATGAAATGGAGCTTCAACTTGCATTGGTCTTAGTGGTAGTGCTCCTTGATACTTCATTTTTCTAGAAAACATTGGACAAGCTTCACACTTTCGCACATAAGAAAAAGAGTCATTGAAGACCCTAGGCAAGTAGTATCCAGCTCTTAGGATCTTGTGGGCAGTGGTCTTGGCCGAAAAATGTCCTCCACAAACTCCTTCATGCATCTCTTTCAACACATGGTTTGCTTGTGATTCATCTAAGCATAATAACACTCCATCTCTATTCTTCCAGTATAAGTCTCCATCCATAAAGACATACTTTGAGGCATGCAATTTTGAGGTTCTTTTTTTATTTTCATTCAATTCTTTAGGACATTTCTGGTTTTTGAGATAATACATTACATTAGTATACCATGGGGTGTTCTCTATGCTTGCAATCATACCTTCTTCCTCCCCTATGTTACAGATTTGAGATGCCTCAAGATTGGATTCAGCCATGAGTTTATCCAACCCTTGTCCTCTTACCAATTTAGTGATTTGGATTTCAATATCAAACTCTTGAATTATATTAATCCATCTACACCTTCTCCTTGTAACTTCAATTTTCAAAAACACATCCTTAACTACAGCATTAGGAACATATGCAATCATTTTAGCACCTACCAAATAAGTTCTAAAGGCTTTCACAACTTTGAAAAGTGCATATGCCTGCTTTTTTGTAATGTCATACTTTAGTTCTGCTCCTTGAAGGTATTTTCTGAAAAATGATATTGGTTGCTCATATCCTTCATTATTTTTATGTAATATCACTGTTGCAGTAGTGTGGTAAGATGCAAATGATAAAATCTAAAATGGTTTACTGAATTCAGGTGATTTCAACACTAGGGCCTCCTTGATCACCCTTTTAATAGATATGAATGCATCAATTTCTTTTGTTGTCCAATCAATCTTGGCTCCTTTTTTCAACATTTTTTAAATGGGCTTGACAATCTCAACAAAATTTGATATAAACCTCCTCACAAATTTTATCTTCCCAAAGAAGGACTAAATGGATTTTATTGTCTTCCGGATAGGAATCTTATCTATAGCCTCCACTCTCTTAGGATCAATTCTTACTCCATCCTTGGATACTATGTGGCCCAATAATTTTCCTTCAATCATAGCAAAATGGAATTTCTTAGGGTTTAAAGAAATACCATACTCTAGAGCTTTGAGGAAGATCTTCTCTAGATTTTCAACATGGTCTTCTCCTTTCTTAGAATATTTTGTGAGATATCATCTTGATATACCACCATTATTATATAAATCAAGTCAGCAAAGGCAATGTCCATAGCTCTCTAAAAAGTGGCACCAACATTTGTGAGGAAAAATGGCATCCGTACATATACATATGTGCCCCAAGGTGTAGTAAATGCAGTCTTATACTATTTTTATTCTTTTACTTTCACCTAGTTGTACCCTGAAAAACCATCTATCATGGACAATAACTAACATCCCATTACCCTTTGCATCATAGCTTCCATGTTTGGGAGGGGATAATTGTCTTTAAGAGAGGATACATTCAAATTTCAAAAATATATACACAGCCTTATATCTCCATTCTTCTTCCTGACATGCACCAAGTTGGAAACCCAAGTAGAATGTCTGATGGGTTTAATAATACCTCCTTCTTTGAGCTTCATGATTTCTTCATGTGTCTTGGGTTCTAAAGTAGGATTTATCAGACTTTCTTTCTTTCTGAAAGGTTTTGCGTAAGGCTTCAGTGGGATTTCATGTTGAAATAGATCTTCTCTATATTATTTAAGCTCATCATATGACCATGCAAAAACATGCTTATATTTTCTCAACAATGTGATCAGCATCTTCCTAATTGCAGGACTTATCTTTTTTCTAATGTACACCTTTTTTGGAGCCAATTCAGTCCCAAGATTAATTTATTCAATATCCTCCCTCATAACTAGTGTTTTCTTTATAATTGCTCGGTCATTCCCATTGAATACCCTCTCTAATGCCACTAATCCTTTAGGAATCTTGTTTGTTTTGAGTTGTACTACTTCTTGGCCAAACATAAATTTTTTACTGTCCACTTCTTTAACAAGTGCATTGAAATCAATTTCTTGAGCTTCATACTAAACAATGTAGTGCAAGAACTTGATCAAATCTGTGTCATCATTGAAGACCTGCCAATTATAAATTTTGTTAGGAATTGTAGGTTTGGTCATGAATTCCACTTGTGATATTCCTATCAAGGTAATGTCATCCCTTTTGAAGGCCACATTTTCCAATAATTTGACCATTAAGTTTTTTGATCTATCCACCCACTCAATGGAGAAGGCATCAAAGAGTTCTATAGTATCCCACACTGCATTTATGTATTGCCTCAATCTCTTGTTTTTGGTGGAATACCTTGCCCTCACTTGTGAAACAACCAATTATGAGTCCCCAAAAATAGTTAACACTTCGATCCCATGCTTTGTGGCAATGTTTAAACCTAGTAACAGTGCTTCGTGCTCTGCTATGTTATTTGTGCATTCAAATGTCAACAAAAATGATTATTTAAATGTTTTTCCATTTGGTGAAATGAAAATAATCCCAGCTCCATTCACCTCTCAACTACAAGCTCCATCGAAATACATCTACCATATGCCTTGTCCACTTCAGGAAACATCTCTAGCAATTGGATCTATGTTTAGCAACTCAGGGTTCAAATGCTCAATTCTAAAACTTCCAAGATCCACATCAAAGAAGCAATTCATTTGATTAGGGTCAAAGAGCTCAATGACATGTTCTGATCTAGGTTCTCTATACAACTTGACTTCTCTTCCATTCACTGGTATTGTGGCATAAGATAAATCCAATTGGACATTTCCACCTACTGTTGCAGTCCATTGTCTAGATAATAACATTCCATAATAAGGAGGAGTGTCCACCACAATGATGTTTGTTCTATATGTTACCTCAAGGTATGATGCTAATTTCAATTCTACATCCCATATCACCCCAACTATTGGGATTGATCTATTGTCCATAGCGTAGCACTTCCCATAGGTGGTGTTCACCCACAATCCTAATTCCTTCATGACGCCTAAAGGCATGATATTGGTTGCTGCCCCTAAGTCAATCATACAATTTTTCACCAATTTGTTGTTGATCACCAATTTAGTGTAAAATGGATCCACCTGGGAGGGATTTTTTGTAAGGGTGTCACCCAAATAAACTTTTGGTTCCTTTGTAGCTTCCTACTCAATGGCATTGACCTCCTTGTTTTGATCCTGTTGTTTCTGAGGTGCATTAGCAATCAATTTGAGGGTTGTGTCTCTGTACTCATCAATTTTCATCATCTCCATCAAGGGCACTGTCATCTTCATCTAATTTAATGCTTGGTTAATGTCAAATGAAGGGAAATCATCGATTGTTCAATCTTCTCTATTTTAGTAGCCCTTTTCCCTTCAGCTTGAACTTTGTCATTGTTTGGTTTTTTTCTCAAATTCAAGATTTGCAGCCTCCTTCTGAGCCATCTCCTGATGCTTTTTGTTTCACCCTTCTTTTGGTCAAATGATACCTTCTCCTTGTTCTTCTATTCTTTTATAAATAGGCTTCTAGGTGTTCCTTGGTCTACATTTATAGGTTTGCTTCTCAGGTTGTATTTATCTCTTTTTGCTTCAGTCACAACCTTTGTTGTGATGGCCCTCTTTTCTTCGTCTATTGGTGTTCTCAATTGAAATTATGGTGTTGTATTGTATGCGTAGGTTATTTCTTTTTTATTTTCTTCCAGATCAGAGAACACTTCTTGTTCCATATTAACATTTGTTTTCTTATCGCTGACATCATATTCACACCCATCGTCAAAGGATGAGTATCCATCATCAATTTTATGGGACCCCATCTTACAATATTCATGGTGTGGCCATATCTATCTTGTTCTTGTGACCATTCATCTTCCTAGAAAGTTTGAGCCACCACACAGTGTTCTGGGTCAGGAGGCCTATGACATGGTGTAGTATCCACTATGTGTGCTCCATGTTTCTTCAAAGGATCTGGAGTATCTTTCCAATTTGGTTTTCCTACCGGTCACCCATCCTTCCAAGTGGTGTTATAGGGAATGTCATGCAATATTGGCCTTTCATTCTTGTACTAGTTTTCTTGTTTATTTTGGTGATTGTTAGTATTTTGTGGGATCCTAAGGTTATCTCTTTTTCCAATCATGCTAGCAGCTTTCCTATTGTTTTCAATGGTTATAGCAGCCTTTTGTGCTTTGTTCAAGCTTCTAGGACATTTTTTTCTAAGATCGTACCTTATTTTAGGATCAAAGGTTTTCAAATAGATGCTTAAAGCTGTTGAGTCAACTAATTTAGATCCATGTGGTATCTTGTTATTGATCTTGGAGAATCTCTTATTGAAGTCAAAATAGATTCATTTTGATGCTTCTAAATTCCTATTAAGTCATGTAATGAAAATTTAGGAGCACATTTATTCCCATGTTGCTCTAGAAACTAATTTTTGAAGTCTGCTACAGAGGTGATTGAAGCATCTGGTAGGTTGTTAAACCAGTCCCTTGCTTCTTCAGTCAAGGACATCATGAATAGCCTCACAAGGACATCTTCTTGTTCCATGCCTAAGTCTTGAACAAAAGCATCAAAGTTTCTTATATGTTCCTTTGCTATAATTGCATTACTCCCTGTGAATTTGGTGACGGTATTTCTCAAGTTACTATCAATGGCGTATGAGTATATTGGATATTTAGCCAAGTAAAATTGTCTGCTTAGACTTGTAAGATTCTATGGACAAGGATTTTGATGTGGTGGATTGGGATAATATTGAAATCCATGTTGAGGTTGGTATACATTTTTTTGGATTTTTTGGTGAGAATATACATTTTGTTGTGGTACATGGTGCTAATAGTGTGGAACATGTTGTTTTCCCAGTGGTAGGCAAGATTGTGGAATGTTTCCAGTGTTTTGTGATTGCAAATTTTGTAGTAGTACACTATGTTGCACATGTTGATTTTATTTTCCAATAGTGTTGTAAGGTTCTTTTGAAGTGCTTGGAGCATCTGTATTCTAAGATGATCCATGTGGATTGCTAGCATTAGCCACTCCACCTTGTCTATGGGGGGGTATGTATTTAGAGCTATGTGACATATTTTGGGATGTCACCTCATGGAATTATTGTATTTCTCTTTTTTCTTCCTCTAAGACTCTGGCCAACCTAGTCTATTCATCTATCTTTTGTATGTTTTCCAGTACTTCTTCAGTAGTTTGTGTGTCCTTTGGTGAGTTGTTATGATCTTGCCCGAGGTTATCCTGGTTCCTAGACTCATATTGTGTCTCTCCTTCCTATTTGAGAGACATATCATAATAATATTCTCTTTACCTCTAAATCTGTTCTTCATCCAGTTGGGCATAAAACTCATTCATTTCCTGAGGGTCTTCCTTAAAGAAAAATATAGGCTGAGAAATGTTTTCTTGCTCAAATGAGGTATGGGGATCTCTGTAGAGATCATCATTATGGTATTCTAACTCATGTGGTGAATCAAAGCTATTGTGCATTGTAAGGGGTTGTTCTAGGATACTCTCCTAATTGGTTAATGTAGTATCTGGTTGTTTAGATGTTATCTTGTTTTTAGCACTATTGGATTTTGGGAGGGAAGAGTCACCTTTATCTATCCATTTGTTTTCATTCTTCTTTGGACTATCTTTGTGCAGAGATCTCCTATCGTTCATTTCATAGAATGATTTGATGCTCTGAAATCTAGGGTTTTTTCTTTTATAAGTGTATTTTAATTTCTCATTCATGCATTCATTCCTAAAAACTTCTAATAGAATCACCACTCACTTTTATGAAAAGTGAGAAAATTTTACAATTTCTTCAGATCTATTCCCAGCAAATTTTTTTATGTCTTATGCAATGTGATAGTTTTAAATGACTCTATGGTGACCTATTTTAGGGTGTGGGTCTACTAAGTTGTTCCCCAATAGAGTTTCCAATCTGTTAGGTCTCAAAAATGTAGGTTTTGAACCTTAAGAGGGTGCCAATCTCTTAGTATGTTTTCAGCTAACGAACGGGGAAAATATGATTGATAACCCCCTACTCTTTAGGCTCTGCTAAATATAGGTGGGTGTACCTAAAATGATAAGGAAGATTTAAAGGCTTAAATATGGTCTCTAATTTGAGCAATCTACTCACATTGTCACGTGGGTGTGAAGTAGATGCAAGGCTAATGACTAGTTCCTACTGTAAATGTCTTTGAGAATAAAGTGTATGAATAAAGTTTCTATAAAAATTTCTAAGTATGACTAGTTCCTAATCCTATTGGATCAATGGAGTCGATGGGTGGATAATGATGATTGAGACACATATGTAAGATAGGTGGATCTACTCCTCAGCTTAACTCTAACTTTTTGGGCACTTTGAATGTTTACAACCTTTACAAACGTGAAAGTTTTCCAGCTAATGTACTCTTCTTTATTGATCCTAGTGTTATTCTCCCAAATTATTGTGATATCATGAAAGGATGTTTAAATCTAAACTTGAGGGAAACCAATCAGAATAATTAGTTTTAAAGTATTTTAATCCCTAGTAGGAACCAATTAAAATGAATTATTTGAAAGGAATTTAATTCACTCTAGCCAAAAACCAATCAAGAAAATGACACAACAATAGCAAATGTGTCCTAAAAAATTGTATAACTTTGAATAACTTAGGAAAACCACTTTGGAGATAGCACAAAAATATATAAGAATGAATATTAACACAACAATTGAACACTAGAAGTAAATCACTGATTATGAACAGTCTTCTCCATTATATTACTTCAAAATATACACATTTATAGCAGAAGTCTTTGAAATGTGGAGATGGATGAGTGGAGTATGCTATACTAATGCAACCTATCTACTACTAATGACGATGATGATAATGATGATTCAAAACTGGGCCTTGGTTTCCATTTGGGAAGCAACAAGCTACGGACCCATTACAAAAAGGTATGTCATTTGATAACTAAAACTTGATTAACATAAACATAAAAACTTACTAGTTTTTTGGTGCATGCACCATGATCTGTTAGTCTCCAGCAAGCGCTTGTGATCATCTAAGACTTGTTCAAGGCTCATGCTCCATGATAATGCACCCACGGCTACCAAACTTTGGTAGCCTGTTACTCCCTACTTGGCACATGCAATGAATAAATTAATCTTCGACACATGCTCGATATATCCTATCTTTGCATAAGTGTTTGCATTGTTTATGATGTCCTTCATTGCATATTCTAGTTAAAAGATTTGTCCTAGCTGAAAATGTGTTTTCTCGAGCACCTCATCTTCATAGTTATTCTCATCAAGAGATATTGGGAGATACTAAGCTATCTCATCCTTCCATATATCCTGGTCTTTTAAGTATGTTTCCTCAAAGAAATTCAGTAGAGCCATAATTAGTGACTGACTGAAGTCACTCAATTCTTGTGTTAGTATGTTATGGAAGTTGTCATGTGTGTCCATAAGCTCTTGATATTCTTGAAGTACATTTGTGTTATCTCATTTCTTTGTCTTTATATGTAATCCCACCTCTTTCATTCTGTCACATAGCCTATTATGTTCTTGTAAAGTTGTATATGTCTTCTCATGGATAACCTAGACTTTTTCAACAAACTTAATCATATCATCAAACCTCCTACACACCAGTTCTGATGCCATTTCAAATAAGTAGTTTTTATTTTTTTCTTTAATTCCTCTTTCCCTTTCTGGATCATTTTATATTTACACTTCCAATAGGTGATGTCAGAAATTTCTTCAAGTACTTTCCTTGCACATTCAATCAACGGTGAGTAAGGCCTTGAGGAGGAAGGTAATCTATCTCTATAGTTGATCACCTCTTGCTTCAACCTTTCATTTTCAACTCAACCCATTATTATCTCTGACCAATTTCTAAATTTGAGCCTTGGTAAACTTGGCCACATTCACATTTAGATCAGCAGTCTCAATAGGGTCTATATCCCCTAATCTTTGTACTAGAAGGTGACCAAAGATCTAATCATGATTATTGATAAGGGAAGGCCTCTTTCCTGGTTCGTAAAGGGCCCAAATCTACACAGTAGTGTTATCAGGATTATACCTTGATCTAGTGTATATTTTTTCACTGGCCTCATCTATCAATTGCAAGGCCTCATTTTCTCTTTTTAGGAAAGTTTCAAATACTACGACAAAGATGATGTACCACCCTGGAAGGAGCATGACCCCAGCTTCTTGTAGTAATTCTCTTCCTCTCTCAAAGGTGAGGTTATCCATTTCTTTATCAACCTCACACTGGAGTTCTTTCGAGGCATCTTCTTCTTTCTCAGGGTTGATTTATTTTCGCTTTTTTCATATCATCTTTCCTTTGTACTCATAAATGAAGGCTTTAATCTTAGATGTTTGAAAAAATGTGTCATCTGCAATAAATTCTTGGCTAGCACAATGTCTCACATCATTAGACAATTCATTAGAAGCCTCAAATTTCATCACATTCCTCTCTGGCAGCACTTCGTATTGGGGAATATTGGGAATGGTGATCTATGTAACCTTGTTCTCTTCCTCAATGTCATCTTCGATAATGATAGGTGTGTCAATCAAGAATATCACCTCTGGAGTAGGTTGTGGTGATAAATGACTTAAAGGTACTATATTCTCATCATGTTTCTTAGAACCAATATCTCTTCTTCCTTCAATTTCTTTGAGAGATGCATCCTTAGCCAATTCCACTTCATGTAGGATCAATTGCGCAACCCTTTCCATAGGATCTTGTATTTCATGAAAATATTTTGTATATAATGGATTATTACTTTTCCTTCAGGCCTCTACCATAATTATTCTGTTCTATGCAACCTTCATCATCATCACTTGAGTTTCATCACAATTTCTAATGACATCATCCATGAAGAACTCATGCTACTATATTTTTAGTTTTTGAGATATTTTGGCATCATGAATAAAGTGCTCGGGGTCAAACTTCTCCCTCTTGTTTCCCAATGGCATGCCATAATAATATGTTTTGTTGTTAATTGATTCATACCCTTGATCAGAAATAATGGTAAAGTTTCCAGAACATAAAGTAGATGTCACAGAATATTTCCTTCCATAGCTTTTAAGGTGCATGAAAGCTAAGAAGGCCAATCTCCTTACAATCTCCAGGTATGCAACCCTATCTGGTACAATCTTAGGTAGTAAAAATGGAGTTGCTTCGAATCCATATACTCTTATCATAGTACAATCTTCAAATGCATACCAGTACCCCCAATTATGGTTTACCTTTCCCTCAGGGTTTTTCTCCTTTGGCCTGAGGAATCTCTATATCTCTAAGATAAATTGTAATCACATTTATGGCCAAGCAACTTATATAGGGGTTTGACAAAATATTCTTCAAAGTAGTGAGATCTCCCACATCTATTATCCCATATGGATTTCCACATCTGGACTGGTCTATAATTATCATCACTATCCAAATCCTTGATTCTCAACTCTTCCCCACATTCCCATTGCCTATCCTTCATATAGTATCATATGCATGAGTAGAGAATAATGCTTGAAGTTGATGACATCATTGTTATTCTTAATGGCAGTGAGTGAGGTATTAATGACCTCAGACAAATATTCTACATAGTCATAAGGCCTAGCATCTTGGATTTGGATATCCACGGCTAAAACTATGAGAACTATAGCCATCACAGCAGGAGCATCAATTCCTAGGACTTGGCCAGCTGAATAGTAGGTGTATTGGTAGTATTCTTCAAATGAATCCATAGGAAATGGGGGTCTTTCATCACTAGAGAATCTTCTAAGTTGGTTTTTTGGGCCCTTAGGTCTATGCAAAGGTAATTTCCACCTCTCATAACTTGTATCCATGGTCTAATACTCTTCAAATATATCTCTTATCCTCAATTTTGTTTCCATGGATGTGTCAAGTTGAAAAAGCATGCAAATATAATCCTATGTTATGATAGTAAATTGTGAACCATCATGGGCATAGATTTCCCTCATTTTAGGGTTGTAGTTTTTAGCTAGTGCCTTAACCAGCTCCACATTGACAAACACATTAGGCATCACAACCTTTTCCAAATTCATGTTCCATGGATTCAAGATAGGTCTATGTTTGTAATTCTTTTTGTAATGATATATAAATAGATCACAGCCTCTTTGCGAAGTCCACACATCTCCAATATTTTTATGCTTATCTTCCAATGTTTCACATGAAGCATTTAATTGAGTTGTTCTCCTGGATTTTTGTTGAGACCCAAGAAATTGATCTATTAAGTCTTGGTTTAATGGTCTAGCCTTTGTTTTTTGCCTCTTTAATTTTGGTTTTTTTGGGGTTTTATCCATCTCAAAACCCTACTTGCATAGTACTTCAAGCAATTTTTTATAGAACACGTTCAGCTAAGCCAAGAGCACTTACTTGAACAAAGGCTATGATTTCTGAACTACTCGTTGTCTTCCAACACTGACTTCTCAATTTTCAACCACGATTTGCAGTGTTTTTTTATTTCTCAAGAGTCAAGTATATCGATATTTGGCTCACTTGAAGCAGCTCTGGTTCATAAATGGTGCTCGTGCCACCTTTCTAATCAACTATAGTATTAATGACAATTGTCTCTTCGATGACCTTATTAGTCATGTCAACCGGGTGAGACATTATTTCATAATGTCGAAGAGACCTTAATTACATTGTCAAGGATGTTCTTTTCTTTCTTCAATGTGTCGTTGGTCCCTTTTAAAAATTTTGAAGAGACATTTGAGTTTCTCTCTTCGATCCCACAAGGTCTCCTCTATGGTTGCACTTCAATTTCATCCTTCCTTGAAATTTTGATATCTGAATGTCGATGAGACTTGTGAACATTTCCTTCCGATAAGGTTATGTCTCCTCGCCATACCTGTGTTCCTCCTTTCAACAATGTTCATTCAAATAACCTATTTGTGTCTTTAAAATGTGAAAGAGACACATGGTTATCTCCCTTTGATGTCCCATAGTCTCATAGACAATGTATGCTTGTAGTTGTGTTCATGTTGTTAGAAAGTAAAAGAGACTTTTATCAATGTTTGTTTGATACCTTTATGTCTCTTCAACATCTTGTTCTTACTTGTTCTTGTGGTGTCAAAGAGACTTCTTCATTTCTCACTCTGACACACTGATGTCTCTTCAATATTTCTATTGTACTCGCCCGAAAATGTTCTATTAGTAATTTACCATTTATTTTATAATAATCTCTTAATGTCTGAGAGATGTTTTATGTTTCTTGAATGCAAAATAATCATGTATCCTCAGAGTATCAATGTTAATGTGTCTTTTCAAAGAGACAAGTTAACTTTTCTCTCTGAAGCATCCAAGTTTCATTGATATATTGCTCTTTGGGTTGTTGGAGAGGCATCCGAGTATGTCACCTCAAAGCATGAGGGTCTCATCGACATTTTCATTAGCCTTTTATTGATCTTGTCAAGGAGACTTTGGTGAAGCTTTCTTCGATATGACATTGTCTTGGAAACATACCTTGTGTTGCTGAGGAAGTACCTTAAGAAGGGAATGTATTTCAAAGTGATAATCAAAGGCTTTATTTGATGACCTATGTACAAAAATTTATGTTAAATATAGTAAAAAATCAAGGGCAATGGGGCTTATGATGGACATGGAATGATAAATGAAAATGGAGGCATGTGAAAACCAAGGTGGATTTTTTAGCTCCAACATGTGGTAAGCAATTCATCCTTGGATTTATGGAAGCCTGAACTTAAAATTTTAATGATGTTTACATGGGTAATGGTCGACCTAGTGTTTACACTAATTGCGATGAATTTTTATTGTTTATAGAAGTGTGTAATAGCATGGTGTTATAGATTTGGGTCCCAAATAAGATGTGATGTGGTCTACTTTCACTTCTATCTACCATTGAAGTGTTTTGGCATCAACAAAATTTGAATCTGGACTATTGATGTGCATAAACAACCTTGGAGAAGGGTTTCAAGGTTGAATATGGTTTAAATAAGAGTTGTTGAGGGATGATAAGATAGATGCGAGAGATGTGAATGATGCAAAGTGAAGAGTTATAGAGCGCAAAATTGAGAAGTGCAGTGTGAGCTTTCATGTGTTATATTTTTGGATGCAATGAGCATAAGGTGTCTAAAATTATTTAGTCAATTTGTGCAGGTGTTGGTGACATTGTGGTGGATTATCTATTGCATTAAGATGAATTTCTCTGTGTAAAATTCTTCTCTATCTTCTTTTCTATTTTGGCAAAGCCTTATTGTATTTGGTGTTGATATTACTTATATTGTGAGCTAATTCTCACCTTGGTTTTTCCTTTCTTGGGTTTTCCATGTAAATTTGGCGTTCTCTTGTGTATGGTTTTGTTGTGATCCAGTTTCTGTTATTTTCTTTTCATGATAAATCATCATAACATAATTAAGGGTTTAATGAATGAATGTGGATCTAAATGTGTATAAGGTATTTGAAGTTTTAGGTTACAATTGATTCACCTTCCCCTCTCATTTTTCTTGTGCATTAAAAAATTGGTATCAAAGAAAGATTCCTTGGAGAAAAGCTTAATCGCTTAAGGTAGATCTAGGATGGCACACAAGAAGATCCCCATGTTTGATGGAATGGACTATGCATTTTGGAAATCAAGGATGGAATGCTTTCTAAGTTATCTAGAATATGATGTCTAGAAATTAGTTTAGAATGGATATACTACACCTACAAATGGTCCAAGTACTGAATCTAAAATCAAGGCCTATGAAATAAATAGTATAGAAAGGTATGCTCTCTTAAGTAGTCTTACAAATTTTGAATTAGTGAAAGTTATGAATTTGAAAATTGTAGAAGAAATATGGACAAAGTTGGAAAGCATTTATGAAGGAGATGATAAGGTTAAACAAGCTAAGATGCAGAATTTGAAGATCACATTTGAGAACCTCTGAATGTTTGAAGATGAAAACATTACAAGCTACATGCAGAGGGTAGATGAATTGGTTAGCTCCATCAAACGTCTTGGTGGAAAAGTCAAAGAATTAAAAGTGTTAAAGAAAATTCTCAGAACCCTTTCTAAAGCTTATAGTCATAAATTTTCTACCATTGAGGAATTTTAAAATCTAAATTAGTATTCTAGAGATCAATTGTGTGGTTCTCTAACTACATTTGAAATGATAAATTTGGTGCAAATAATGGTGCAAAAGTTGAGATTGCTTTTAAGGCTAGAAAATCAAAGAAGATTGAAGAATCAAATCAAGAGGATCTTGATGATGTGGAAGATAAGATTTTGAGAAGGATCAAAAAGGGTACTTGTAAGTACAAAGGTAAGTTTCCTTTCAAATGTTTTAGTTGTGGAAAGATAGGTCACTATGCTTCAAGATGTCCAAACAAAGATCTGAGTGAGAAAAACAAGGAGAACAGAGGTAAAATGATTAATAAAAGCTATTATGTTAGAGAAGATACAAAATTTGATTATGGAGATGATGATTAATGCTTATTCATGGCTTTAGAAGATGAATCTATTTTTGCTAACTCTGAAAGATGTGTGAAGGAAAGCCCTCCGAAGACAAAAGCTAAGACTAAAGGTACTTTGGTATCTTCCTTTCATTCTAGATAGGATAAGAACTACTGGATCATTGATAGTAGAAGATAAAATTAAGTTTATTAAACTTGAAAAGTATGATGGAGGACTTGTTAGATTGTTGATGATTTAGGTGCTAATAAATGTGGAATAGGTTCAATCAGTTTTGATGGCAAGCATAATACTAATGATGTTTACTATGTTAAGGGTTTAAGGAATAACCTCTTGAGTGATGGAAAAATGTGTAGTAAAGGATACAATCTTATATTTTAGGATGATGGATGTGAGATCTAAAAAGGGTTTGCAATTGTTATTGTTGCTAGAAGAAGGAAAAATGGAAATGTTTATCAGCTCAAGGGTGTTGATGGTCATTGTTGCATGACATAGATTAATGAAAGTTGGCTATGGCATAGAAGGATCTATCACATTAATTTTGATAATATAGTAAGAACCAGTTCAGTTCATTCAGTGAGAGATCTGCCAAAGATTACAAAGCCTATCAATGTTATTTGCAAGGATTATCAGATTGGAAAGCAAACAAGAAGAAGTTTCAAAGGGAAAGAACAATATACTACCAGATTTTTGGAGTTAGTACATACAGATGTTTGTGGTCCTACAAGAGTAAGAATTTTTCAAGGTGATAGGTATTTCATGCTTTTGATTGATGATTATTCTATAATGACATGGGTTACTTTTCTTAAAGAAAAATTTGAAGCCCTAGATAGGTTCAAAGCATTTAAAGTTATGGTTGAGAATGAAATGGTCATGAAAATCAAATGTTTGAGGTCTGATAGAGGTGGAGAGTTCACTTCCAATGAATTTAACATGTTATGTGAGAATCATGGCATAAAGAGGCACTTGTCTACCCCCAGGACTCCTCAACGAAATGGACTGGTTGAAAGGAAAAATAGGACTGTTTAAGAAGCTGTGAGGACTATGATGAAAGAAGCTAACCTACCAGAAGTCTACAAGAGAGAAGCAATTCATATTGTTGTCTATATACTTAACATAGTTCAAGCAAAGGGAAACAACACAAAGACTCCCTATGAGTTGTGGTATAGAAGGATACCTACTATCAAGTACTTCAAAGTCTTTGGAAGAAAGTGTTATTGTAACATCTATAAAATGTAGAAGAAAGGTTAAACAACACACAACAATGCAATCAAAGATCTAATGCATTCTAAGCTAAACAACAGAGAACAAAGGAAAGCTAAAACGTAAATAAACTGAACAATCTCACCCAATATCTATGTAATTCCATGTATAGCCTCGATTTCCCTTCTCCATTTTGTCATTGTACTATAATTGCCCTCAGATTTATCTTGTGCAAGTATAGCCTATGATGGTGATTTAGCAAAACATCAAAGATTCAAATAATAGATATGCTTCCAAAAGTCATAAGATTTTGGGAGAGGCTGAAATGACAAAAGACAGATCAATTTATAGAAAATTGATCATTCAAATGATAGGTCAAGATCAAAAGATCGACAGATGGTTGAGATTGAAATATTATACATGCATTATGATGACTATTAGTAGTGACATGAGTGATAAAACCAAAAATAGAAATAAAGATTAAATAAATGATTTAATCTTCGAGTTTGGTATTCGAAAATAGAAGAATAGTCTTTGCATGACAAACATAAAGATGGATTAAATCAACTCTCTATTCGAACACACACACAAGATTTAATTAACTAAATAAGAATATTCAATTAATATGCATGTACACGCAAACGAATTAGAACTAGATGACTAAATGATATGACGAAGAGATTACTTGTGAAGGCAACTCAGACATTAAATCAGGAGTTAACCGACCGATTTAAATAGATCTCGAGTCGAGCGAGAGTGAATACTTAGATAACTTACACAATTATCTAACTATAGAAGAATGTGTTAAAATAGAATTTATGAATTAAATAATTCATTTAATTCAAGATTTGATATTTGAAGAATAATTAAATAAATAAGATTTATTTAACTAAGTGACGAAGGGATTAAATGAATAATTAAATAAATAAAGGATTTATTTAATTATAGTTGACATATGATAAAAGGGTAAATTAAATAAGAATTTATTTAATTTGACAAGACGGATAAGGTTAATTAGTAACATAATTAAATAAAAAGCATTTATTTAATTAATCAGATAGAATAAAGAAAATGTGAATCAATTAAATAATTAAGATTATTTAATTAATAGATGAAATGAAGACTTTAGAAAATAATTAAATAATTAACATTATTTAATCATGACCATAGAAATACGAATTATGAAGAAATTGAAGTCGCGGGCTTAGACCAGATTTTGGTGTCTACATTTGCCCCTCTTTGATACAATGTCATTTTGGTGTTGTGTCAAAGAAAATATATATGCCCCAATAAAAGTAGGATGAGAGATATGCCCCAATAAAATTAGGATGAGGAAGGATGACGAGGAGGTAGTGGTATGCCCCCTCAAGAGGACAGGTAGGTTCAAAGAACATGAGTTTGATCTTGAAATGAATAAGATTTTAAGGACAAAAGGATAGAGGAAATTAGATAAGGGTGGTGAAGATGTAGAAAAGAAGAAATGTTAGTGCGAAAAGAAGATGAATAATAAAAGACATGGATGTTAGTATTATAAATATTTGATATTTTGTTGTATTACTTAAAGGCATTGCACTTTATCATCATTGGGTGGGACTAATACAAATGGAGGAAAACACCATGATATGACATAGATCAAGGTGTGCAAGGTCATCCACTTGCTAACAACAGATAGTCGCAGACAAGGATTGTCGTTAACTCATACTAAGGGCACAGTTGCCCCAATTATTTTGTCAGGACAAACCACAGATAGTAAACAAAATAAAAGATGGTTCATGCAACAACATCGCTCCTCTAAATCATTCATGGGACATCCTTGAGGAAACTAGTAACATGACTCAAAATCAAATTTAAAAGACAGTTGACAGACAACAGTCAAAGAAAATAGAATTATGATACATCGTTGCTTCTCTAAATCCTTCACGGGACATCCTTGAGAAAGCTAGTAATAGGATTCCAATCATAAAATGAAAAGACAGTCAATAGACAAAAATCAAAGAAAATAGAATTGTGTTACATCGTTGCTTCTCTAAATCCTTCATGGGACATCCTTGAGAAAGCTAGTAACATAATTCCCATCATAAAGTCAAATGGAATGATAAGATAAATAAGCCATAAAGTCAAAGCCAGTAAAATTTTTTCCAAAACTTGATCTTGTTTGTTTGATTTGTTTTGATTGATAGAGCCTGGTTTTAGGAGATACACATACTGGATAAGACTTTGAGTCTAGTTTCAATGCTATGACTATATGTATAAGGCATGACAAAGCCCAGTTTCAAAAAGACATGTATCGTATAAGATGTTGAGTCTGATGTCATTGATGTGATAATCTATGTAAGGCTATGTTGATTGTTTGACAATGTCGATATGCAAGAAGGAATCATCCTGTATATGACATAAGTTGATTGTTTTGTTGATATCGGTATTCAAGAAGGACTCATCCTGAATAAGACACAAGTTGATTTTTTTTATGATGTTTGTTTTCAGGAAGGACACATCCTATAACAGATATTAGTCAATATGTTTTGGTTGTTGTTTTGGCAATTTGTTTGATTTGACTTAGAGATATTTGTTGACTTGTTCACCAGATTGATGCATGACTAGATCTGATGTGCTGACAATTGACTATGTGTGATGATAAACCCTAAAGGACTGACCTAGTGCGGCCTCGAGGGCTCATCGCTTGATGGCCTTACCTATGTTATACACATAGAGACCTCGTAGTTCGACTTGAATTTGAGTGACAAGACTGACTACAAATAGAAGACGTGTGTGATAGTGAATGTGACAAACCCTAATGAACTGACCTAGTGCAGCCTTGGGGGCTCATCGATTGATGGCCTTGCCTACATTATACACGCAGAGACCTTGTAGTTCGACATGACCAATGACCTTGTCATATAGACATATGGATTAAGTCATGATTTTATACAAACAAACCTAAA
>VDFB02162102.1:0-23748 GCA_007258455.2 Sequoia sempervirens | reverse complement strand
ACCCCTTAAGGGTTGCCGAGTATGATTGGTGTTGATGCATGTACTCATGGAACAGATGATTGCCCTTGCATCGTTAGTGTCATATGTACACCAAACAATTTGATTGTTAAAATGTATTACAAACTTTTCTTTGATATATACAACCATCAAAATTCTTATAAAATGAATGTACATCTAGATGCATATTTATACTTGTGTCGTAGTGTCCTCAGGGTTATGTTCTGCTATGAGGAACTCTACAAATGAACTGATGCAACCAGATGAACCACTAGAATCTCCCCGTCCACCTGAACTAGGTGTGGCCTGATCAGGTCCATAACATACTTGATGATAACTAGTACATATATGGGGGACGGGCCTCGACACTCCTGGAGCAGTACTCAGACTAGCTCCATAAAAAACTCCTCCATCATCATCATCATCGTCTCTATGCTCCCCACTTGCTATCACAAAAGCGTGCTGATCAAGGTCTCCTACGAGTGTACTAAGGGAACCTAATGTTGAGACCAGAGCTTGATGATGTATAGGTGCAGGAATGGGAGGACCAGGAGCAACAACAAGGGGTTGCGCATGCACGGGGCATCGGGGATCAACCCTTGCCCCTAATCTCTATTGTAGCATGCCGCCACCAACACCCTGAAATGATCTAAAATCAAAATAATTGGGCTTTTGCCCCAAAACAAACTCTACAAACAATTTTCTCAAAAAATACAATGGGCACTCCCAATTAGCATGTGGGGGACTATCAAAAACCATATACCATCGATCCCAAAAATGTGCACTCATCTGCGAATGTATACACCACCTCATGGATATTCTAGATTTGTTGGGTGGAATGGGTTGTCGAGTAACAGGGTCAAGAAAGTAGGGGGTTAGATGAGCTTTCATTATTTTAAGGTCTAATATTTTTTTGTAAGAGAGACCATCAGAATAAAATTGTCTCATTTGTTCTCTATCTCGTCGATGCCTACCAAGATCAGAATCGATCATCCTGATGGAATCAACAACGTTTTGCATTGTAGATGCAAAACGTCTCACATGTGGAGGAATCAATGCTTGAATCTGCATATAGCATTGGATTTGATTTTGTAAGGATGCAACTTGATCATTTATTCATGCCTCAAGTGAGCCTCATTAGATGCGATAGGTGTTGGATGTGGCATATTAAGTGGAGGTGGAGTGGGGGAGGCGGATGTGGCTGTGGCTGAGGTGGTGGATTGATGATATCATCAATGTTAAAATCATCCATGATATGCTCGATATAAATGTGCACTTGCATTAAATCATACAAAATAGTCCATGTGCATACATATATTAAGACCATATATTTAATTGAAATAGGATGAGCAACATATATATTAAGATCATATATTTAATTGAAATGCACATATATATACATTGATTGTTCAACTCAAGAGCATGTCCATACAAAATTCAAAATAAAATGTATGTACATGTACATTTAAAATAAAAAATATGATGCATAATTTGCATGCATACAAATCATTAAACTAAACTATGTACATACATACAAATTTCAAAATTTAAGAACTATATATGCAAATTTTTTATACATGCACATACATACTAAACAATAAACTTGAAACATTCACAAAAGCTCATTTTATGTCTAACAAACACACACACACACATATATATTACAATTTTTTAGCAGAAGAAATCATGATCTAGTAGATAGTCATAAAATATATACTATTATATACTATTCATTATAAGTTCATAAATTCCACCAAATTCATAAATCCATGTCACTAAAAATATCCATGATCTAGAACCAAAATCATAAATTCATGTCACTATAAATATCCATTTGGAACCAAATTTATAAATTCATCACACAAAATATCCATCGTTCACCAAATTTATAAATTCATAACTATTTAAGATCATTGTTTTAATTTATAAACTATTATGGCTCTCTATTGCATAGATCTTCATTTCTTTGTGTTTTCCTTTTCAAAATCAGGAGTTCTCCTCTCCTCTAGCCATTGTCGATGCTCATCTACAATCCCATCCATAGCCCTGACAACATCAACAAGGGTTTGCATCCTAGATGCAAACATCCTCACAGGAGGTGCGACACATTCTTCATTTTGAATAATGTTGATTTGATCTTGGACGGTTCTAGCAGAAGCATTGACTTGTGCTTGCAAACAAGCATGTTCATTGATTTCAGGTGGTGGAGGTGGGGGGTTATGAGGTGGAGTGGGTGGAGGTGGAGGTGAAGGTGTTGGAGATGGATGGTGTGGAGGTGGATTGCGAATATTATTGAATGGATCCATGTGATCTTTAAGATATGAGTGAACCTGCATTAGATTTGTAATTTCAAGATGTAAGATACATGTTTAGGAAATACCTTTAAACCATTCAATATAAATGACCTTAAATAATTGAATACAAATGATAAAATTAGATGTAAGCCTCATTTATATGTCTAAGGCACATGTTACTTGAATGAAAATAAAATTAACTATTGATATTGTATAATCTTGCAGGATCTTATTATTGTTAAATTTGGTTGGGCCTTGGGCAACTTTAATCACCAAATTTTAAGAACTTCTTTGATCCCCTTAAGAAATGTCATATTGGAACCCCTTAAGAAATCAAATTATGATTTAGGGTGACAAGATGGCTTAAGGGGATTTACGTCTAGTGAGGTCCTAGGAGAAAATGGCATGGCTCAAGTGAATAAAATTTGGTGAAGTTGCCCAAGGCAACCAAATTTCATTAAGAGCCTTTAAAGAAAAAATGATGGCCTTAGGGTTTAGGGTTTAGACTTTAGAGTTTAGGGTTTAGGGTAATATGATAGCTTAAGGGGATCTACATGTAGTAAGATCCTAGGAAAAAATTACATGGCATAAGGGAATGAAATTTGGTGGAGTTGCCTAAGGCAACCAAATTTCATTAAGAGCCTAAGAAAAAATGATGGCTTTAGGGTTTATGGTTTAGACTTTAGAGCTTAGGGTTTAGGGTAATAGGATAGCTTAAGGGGATATGTATAAAGATCCTAGGACAAAATTACATGGCATAAGGGAATGGAATATGGTGGATTTTCCTAAGACAACCAAATTTCACTTTATGATTCTGGGTAGGACAAAATGAATGGTTTAGTGTTTAGGGTTTAGGGTTTAGAATTTGGAATACTTAATGAACTTTCAAGTTAGTGAAGAAAATTTTCTTGTGGAATAGTTGATTGAAATCTACTCTTGTTTCAACTGACCAACCTAGATCATGATGGCAACTTTGATCACCAAATTTTAAGAACTTCTTTGATCCCCTTAAGAAAATCGAATTACGATTTAGGGTGACAGGATGGCTTAAGGGGATTTATGTCTAGTGAGGTCCTAGGAGAAAATGACATGGCTCAAGGAATAAAATTTGGTGAAGTTGCCCAAGGAAACCAAATTTCATTAAGAGCCTTTAAAGAAAAAATGATGGCTTTAGGGTTTAGGGTAATAGGATAACTTAAGGGGATGTACATGTAGTAAGATCCTAGGAAAAAATTACATGGCATAAGGGAATAAAATATGGTGGATTTTCCTAAGACAACCAAATTTCACTTTATGGTGCTGGGTAGGACAAAATGAATGGTTTAGTGTTTAGGGTTTAGATTTTAGAGTTCGGGGTTTAGGGTTTACAAAACTTAGGGTAAAGTTTTGGTGCCCCTTGGAATATTTAATGAACTTGCAAGTTAGTGAAGAACATTTTCTTGTGGAATAGTTGATTGAGATCTACTCTAACTAACTAACCTAGATCATGAAATCTCATTCATTATAATTCAAGACGATCTTATTGCTAAATTTGGCTGTCTTGGGAAACTTCACCACCCTTAAAGAACTTCTTGATCCCCTTTAAGAATTTGTCATATTGGGACCCCTTAAGAAATCGCATTTATGATTTAAGGTGATAGGATGGTATTAAGGGGATCTAGATGTCTAGGGAGGTCCAAATTTAGTCATACTATAGCCTCATTGGTTCAATCTAGCTCTGGGTCAAAAGTGTTTACTCCTCTAATAAAAAAAAGTATAATGTTAAAAATGAATCAATCTATACATATCACAAAAATAACAATAATCTTAAATGTAACCCATACTCTAACAATAATAGAATGCTAAATGATCCCTACCCCTAACCATATCCTAATTGAATTGTAAACCTAATTTAAACTTAATTAAATTATAACCTTTACCTAATCTTTTAAATGTATTCCATATTCTATTATATTAAATTATATTATGTTTAAAATAATTTATATTTGTATTATAATTATTATATTAATATTTATTATATATTCCTAATTGTAACCTAACCATTTTACTACAAACCTAATTGAATCTTTAAGCCTAATCCTCAATAAAACCCCAAAGTAAATTAAAAATATCATCATCCTTAATTGTAATCTTATATTATATTTTATGATATTAAATATTTATATTATTTAAATATACAAATAATATAACACATTTAATTATATTTCTTTTATATGAATCATCCTCCTATCTCTAAATTGTAATAATAGCATGTAGTTCCTCCAAACTATCATCATGTACCTCCTCCCTTTCCCATGTAATAGGTGTACCTTGTAGGTGCTAAATGGTTCCATCTTGGTCTCCTTATTGATGCATTTCTATCCTTCCACATAAATCTATATAGTATCAAAATATAGGTAATTTCATGGTTATTGAATCTCTCTTAATTGCTAAAGAATCCATTATGATTGAGGATGGGTGGATTATTATCTAGGATCACATCTTAAAAATCCTATAGAGGTCATGTGGTATGTTTTTCTTAATACATATATTCCCATACAAACCTCTTTCCATGCATTATCAACTCTCCTATATAATAGACACCTTCCTAGATTTAAATTTCATATGATATATATGTACCCAAGTGTTTCCAATTGGAATTGCTATAATTATACTTTTATGGCATTCTAGATATTCAAAATAGTTTTCATAAATCTACCAAATAGACCCATTCTTGACATTGAACCTACATAATTTTAGGTATGTCCAATGAAAGAAACTTTACCCATAACACTCTCACTCACTCTCTTAGTTTTCTTCCAATGATTTAGAACCCTAATGATCATGTCTAATTGTCATAGAGAGTGATCATCCACTCTTCATAAACTTGTAGAAACCAATTTTTTTTATATATTATGTGTTCAAATAAGTGAAAACATTACAAAAAGCTCTACTAAATGGTGACAATAGAGGGTTTTTTAAGGCAACCAAATTTCATTTTAAGGTCCTAAGACAAATTTCAAATTCTTTAGTGTTGAGGGTTTAGATTTTACAGTTTAGGGTCTAGGGTTTAGCAAACTTAGGGTGAAGTTTGGGTGGCCCTTGGCATAATTTAGACTTGCAAGTTAGTGTCAATTGGAATCAATTGTAATGTCTTTAGATTTCACGACCCCATAGAACTAAATTCTGCAAACAAACATCAAGATAAACTTTTATGAATTTTAACTATTCTTTAACATATTGTTTTCTAATCTAATTATAATTTAACATTGAAACTAAAGTTTTCTAATATACATCATTTTTTCCATATAAAGCAAAAACAAAATTTAAAAACATTTGCAAACACTGAAGCCCCAAATACCTAATTTTCAAAATCAAAATGATTTGTTCGATTTCAATTTAGGGTTTTAACAATTTTTTTGTTCCAATTCAATTGAGGGTTTCAATTTTAAACAATTAGGGTTCTTAATGCAATTTTTTCGTTTCAATTCAAACAAGGGTTTTCAAATTCATTTTTTTTCGTTTGATTTGAATTCAGGGTTTCAAAAAGCTTGATTTGGATTTGTAAATGCAATGTTTTTATTTCATTTTGATTTCTAGGGTTTTGAAATACAATTTTTTTGTTTTGTTTCAATTAGGGTTTTCAAATTCAATTTTTTTTGGTTTAACTGAACAATTTAGGTTTCAAAAGTTAAATTTTGTTTGTAAAACACAATTCAAGGTTCATTTTTTCATTTTTATTAAAAAACCTTCAGGTTTCACTGCAATTTTTCGTCTATTTTTACAATTATTCATTTATACTATAACAGTTAAAAAAATGCTTAAAACGTGAAATAAATTAAAAAAAACATGCTAAATTCACTTATTTTCTTCAAAATTTCAATTCAAAATAGAAAAATGCAAAAAAATGGCATGTAGGCGGGTACTTGTAGCTGGTTGTGGGGGTTGCTGTCACCAGTACTTGGGGTCCCGTCCGCTGTGCAGTGAAATCTATTTTTTTTAAAAATAAATAGCATTATAAAACGGGATCCCAATTTCTACCAAACGGGATCCCGATTTATAGAAATTGGGATCCCGTTTCGTAGTGATCGGGATCCCGTTTTGTGACAACCAGGATCCCATGCCTTTTCCATTGGTTCGGGATCCTATGGGAAACGGGATCCCAATTTTTAAAAAGTGGGATCCCGTTTCGTGTCATGTTCGGGATCCCGAACCTTAACGAGTTCCTAATTTTTAAAAGTCGGGATCCTATTTATTAAAATCGGGATCTCATTTCCTCAAAGCCGATTTCAATTTTTTGGTTAAGGAAAAAACTTCCACGTTTCGTGGACTCAACTTTGTGCACCTTCCCCTACCTCTCAGGGGGAGTTGGAAGTAAGTGAGAGTTTGAAGATTTGTGTAGGTGTTGAGAAGAAGTGTTGTTGGTAAAAGGGGGAGAATTTTCTGCTATTTCAATTGAAAATATTTGGCCGTTTGTCCCTAAATTTCATGGGGATAATGTGTTATTGTTTTTGTGTAAGTGTGTGTGGCCCTTTGTCCTTTATGTCAAAGGGGAAGAGTGAGTAGGCATGTGTTGTCATCAATGCCAAAGGGGGAGATTGTTGGCATTGGTTCTCATTGATGTAAACACTTGGTGAGATTGTTGCATTGGTTTTCATTGATGTCAACACTTGGTTAGATTGTTGCATTGGTTTCCATTGTTTTCAACACTTGAGGAGATTGTTGTGATGTCAACACTTGGTGTGTTGGTTGACATTGGTTCTCAACACTTTGTGAGATTGTTGCATATGTCTAAGAGTTTGTTGTTTGGCATTGGCTGTCATTGTTAACAACATTCATTTTGGATTGTCATTGACGTATGATGATGTATTGTTGATGTTCATGGTTGGATATCATGCCTTGTTTAATGATAAGCATAAATTTCTTAAGTATGATTGTTGTCAGAAGAAGTGATATCATGATGATATATTAAGATGTAGATGAGAAGCATTAAGATGAGAATTGGATGTAATACTGATGGTGGAGAGATGTTGTTGATGATTTATAGTATGGTGTATGTTCTCTCCTATTGCTCCTGATGAAGTATGAGTTTCTACAAGAAATTTATGGCCTCCACAAATTGATGAAATGTTTTTGTTCCAGGAAGTTACTATGAAGACTTCTTGGGAGAATGCTTCACATTCCTCCATTGTTGAAGATATAGTCTTGAGGTTTGGAATTCAGTGTTTGTCCTCTATGGATGTTGCACTCCTATATTTTTAGGTCACCAGTGTTTTTGAGGAGGTTTCTCTTATTTGCAGTGTGTTGGTAGTTTTGTTGGTTGTCTAGACTGGTCTGAAAGATGCTCTGCATTTCTCCGCATTGATGTCTCTACTCCCATGGCTTGGTGGATGTGCTCTTAGTGTTTGTGTAGTGTTTTAGTTCAATTTTCAAGTGTTGAAGTGGTCTGCAAGCTTTTCTGTTAATGTTATATCACATGGTTGTGCATTTTGTGTTTCTGGGATAAAGTATTATGTTCTTGTTTTGTTTGCGGTAGTTTTTGGTGGCATGATAGTATGAAAGAAGTATCTGGAAGTGTAGTTGGATGTTCATGGAACATCCCCTTGTGATCCAAACATCAGTGGTTGATCTCTTTGGTGCTGCATTGTGTGTTGAGTTGGTTCTCTGGGTTATTTGTGGATGTCTAGCCAATATGGCTTGTTTTCTTGCTTGCATCATGTGCTTAGGGGTTTGTGCTAGTATATGAAGTTGTGTTAAGATGCATTTGAGACCTAACCTATCTAGATGAAGATTGCATTGAGTTAATTCAATTGGAAGTATGTTTAAATTGGGAAGACTAGTTATGTGCTACATGCTTCATCTACACATTTCCTTGTTGTCGACTTGAGTTGATGTGTGCCAACATGTGAGTTGTTTGAGATCACATTGAAAGATATAATAAGGTTGTTTTTTGTAGTGCCCCTCCGAATTGACCCTTATGGGCATTCGAGTAAGTGTTTATTTGTGATGTCATTGTTTAATGTGTTATTGAATTACGCAGTGAACTTAACTTTTTAAATGGCTTTGTGTAATTAGGTAATTAAATTAAAATTTTTTATTATGTAATTTAAATAAATTTGGAATTAAAATTTAGATAAATAAATTTTAGGAAATAGAAAATAAAAGGTTTATTACCAAATAAATAAATTAATCAATATTATAAAAAGTATTGATTTAAATTATAATTAATAATAATTGATAATTATCTTGAGAGGATAATTATCAAATATGTAAATTAACGTGATTTTAAAATAAAGTAAAATAGTATTATAATGGAGTGTTTTAATGAATAAATAGTAAAAGCAAATAAAAGAATAGAAAGGCTTGCATGCAAGCGCATGCACAACTTTGTTGAGATCGGCAAAAAGAAAGGAAATTTGATGCCTATTGGAGTTTTTTTTTAATTTTAATTGAATTTTTGTTTTCGAGAATAAAACCGTTTTATTTTGGGGGTTCTGCTAGTTTGGGTCTCCTGGAATGAAAAATTGAGAGATTCAATGCTATTTCAAGGAAGACTCTAGTGACAGATAAACAACATTCTAGTTTCTTTTGAATCTTCATATAACTTATAACATCAAATCGTTGTTTAAACCATTGAGGAACTAGTTAAGAATGGATCGAAAGAAGTTCCTTAGATGAGAAAACAAATTGAGGAGCCTTTAGGCTCACACTTTATGAGCTCCATTGAGATCTTAATGGCCCTCCCTCGTGGTGTCGCTGCCACCAATTTCTTCATTTAGGGTAAAATTTAATAACGTTCATGGTATTCTGGATCTACTTTTCAATGTTGTTGCAAGGGCCAAATCGCACTGTAAAGTTGGGCTGGCTGCACTCCTTCTCAAAGAGGACGAGGGCACTCAGGATCTCGAGTTCATCATCGGCGCCAAGGTAAGTAACCAACCTGGAAGAACTTATATGTTTAACATTTTTAAGGGGCAAATATATTATCTCAAATTATTGTTTTGAGGACTGTCTTTATGCGCCTTGCATTTCAGTCTTAAGCCTTTTCCACAACGTCATTTGTGTTAAGGATAGGTCGCTTCCATCCATGAGAAAACATCGTTTTGTGGTATTCTGTCAAACTATTCGCATGCCTTGTCCATGCTTCTCATTTCCGCAACCATATCGTCCAGGGCAGTTTGTCTATTGCCTTGCTTCAAAATTATTGAAGTGTAAGATTAATTTTCAGATTGTTTCATTTTGCACCACCAATATCTTCTCAAGAACATCATGTCTGTTTAAATGATGGTAATGGTCCCCGTCTCTTATAAAAATCTCTCTTGCGACAATTCTGGAGACGAGTTTAGAGGCAGCGAACCCGTGTTTGCAGAGATAATTGCCATTTCCCTGTTGCACGCCATTTATATGCCTCCACCTTTGCATGCACGAATACCAACGCATTTTTAATCAACATTCTTATTCTTCTACCACCATTTGAGTCCACCTCAATGTCTTGTAGGCATTTTTCTTATACCATCTAACCAATCTCTAAGTTGATTCATCAAAGTTTAGTTTCAAAATGAATCTCTTGTTTCTCTCTTGAATGAATATAGGGAAAGTGTGACCATTAAATGTTGCATCATGTGGTTTAACTTCATTGTCCCAAATTGATAATGTAATTCCTATGGAGAGTTAAGGAAATGGTTATAATTTTATTTTTTTGTTTCTGTTGTTTTCAATAGTTTCAATGTCACCCTATAGGAAAACTTTAGTTAGTAGATTAAATGATCATTAGGAATAATTGAGAGTATTACCAATTTGATCACATGACACACTATAGCTATTTAATCGGGAACTCTAAATATTAGTGAGTTTTATGTGGAAAATTATGTCTTTCATGTATGTGTTGTGGAATGTTTGTATTGAAAACTATGTTGAGTTGTGGCATTGGGGTGATATTTGTCATCGTTAAATAGTGGAAATTGAATGTCCTATAGCTGAAATGGAAAGATCTAATTGAATACGCAAGTAGAATATCTTTTGTTGGTTGATTATGTTTTCAATTATTTAATGGTCCATTGCATTGAGAATTCACTAGGTAATTAGTACAATTGTATCGTAGTGGTAATTGCTCGTGTTATTTTATTGGGTTGATTGTTAGAATTGAGTTATGAGTTGATTGACTTTTCTATTGTTGTCGCAATTGTTTGGTATTGAGAAGATTTTGATTATAGAGATTATATTTGGCTACTATTTATTGGAGTAAGCCATTTGTGCCAAATGTTTACTAGGAATATTTTGATGTGGTGAGTTGATTATGTTGGTTTTTGCTTGAGTTGAAGATCTCATTGTTATGCCATCACTTGTTGATTTGTAAATTGTGGTTTGAATTTAGTCTTTTGAGATCTTGATGATGCTGCCATGGGGAAACTGTTGTGTTAGTGATATAGTCTTACAGAGGATGGAGGGGACTATGGTTTTTACTTGCAAGAGTTGGTATGGGGTCTGTTGACCTAGGAGGGTCCACCTTGGGTAACCCATATCAAGTTTGAAGTATTTATTTGAACTTTATGTTGTTTCTCTTGAAAGTGGGTGGTTTTGTGATTTTGTTATTTTGATGATGGTAGACCTTTACACTTGGATTGTGTTTACATGGGTTTGAGCCTTACACTTGATTGTGGTTTTTGTTACTTTGAAGTTCTAGCGTGAGATGGTGCATGCCTCACTTGGTGGAGTTATTTTGTTTGGATTTGGTATCTTGTGCAAGTTGGCTTGCCCGTTTGTGATTTTGAGATTTTGTTGTTAGTTGGGGGAGTGGCTCTCAATGGGGGTTCGGCGCCCAAAGTGGCTGGTCCAGGGTAACCTGTTGTGAGTTTAATCAAGTGATAACTTAATTAATTAATTAGGGCCCATTTGGGTAGTTTCACACCTTAATTCAAATAATGTAGCCTCACTCATGGGCCCAAGTTCTCGTTTAGGCTTGGGGTGAGTGGGAAGGCCTGGAATGGCAAGGTCAATTGCCTTGCCTCTACATAGTAATTCTGCAAGATATGTTGATCCCGCATAGTAAGCATGGGGGTCTGGCGACTAGTAGAGGTTACCAAGGAAACCCAGGATTGGGGCCGACAGCCTAAGAAGGTTACGCCAAGGTAACACGTGACTACCTATGCGATGACACTCCACCCTTTAACAACTTTGTGTGTTTTTGTTCCCCTCTTGTTGTTCTTGAGCCTCCGGAAGTGAATGTAGCCTTGTGTTGTTATTGTTTTGTTGTGACGTCCTTTTAGTCTTGTTCACTTAACCATCTTCCTTTATTGTGGGTCCTTCTTGTCATCTCCTAGCATAGGGGGTGGGCCTTCGGGTCCACATGGTCAGGTGGAACGTGCTATGCACCCCATTGGGTCTCCAACCATTGATCGAGTTGTGCAGAGATGTACCAGTTGTAGTAACACTAGTGATCTACCTGAGATGGATCCAATTTTGATGCTTGTACTCATTCATTTAAATTGTATCACCCCATTATATTGTATTTTTCTCAGTTCATGTTGGGAAGCAAAATTGTATTAATGTAATCCTTGAGTAATGTATCTTCATGTTATTAATGTATCGTCCATGATCATGTTATTATCTTATGGATACTTGTATATTTCATGTAATGTATAGATGTTGATTTGAAAATTAATGCAGTCATGTAACTCCAAGGGACCTTGTTAAATGTTGTACATGTAAAGTTTCATTTCATGTAATGTATGTTAATATCATGTTGCATGTTGGTTACTTTAAAAAAAAAAAATTGTTCCATAATTGTTAGATGTATTAGTTTCCTTTAGGGTTGTGTGGTGGGGTGTTACATTTTTGGTCCTCTCTATCTCTTGGATAGGACCACACTATATTTTTGTGGCTGACTTTTTGAGATTATTGTTTATCTTCTTCCTGGCCGACCTAGTTGATGTTTTGTGATCTTGTTGTGGATGTAAATGGAAGATCAAATTAGTTGCAAGGGTGGGAGTGAAAAAAGTATTGAAAATCCCACAAAAGAAGTGTGAAAGTATGTGGAAGAAAGATCATATGTGCTTTAACGCCTCAGTCAGTAGAATGTATTATTGACATTTTTTGTAAATTCTAAATATTCATGTATCCCGCTCTAAGAAAGTGAGTCTCATCAAGTACTTGTATCTTTCCCTAGAGTTGTACATTTTAGTTACAAGTCCTTTGTACATCTTTCCCTAAGGTTGTGTACCTTGGTGTGCAAGTATTTTGACAGTGAGACTTGTTGTAACTTTTGTAAGCAATGAGCTTCATATATTGTGAGTTAACTATCACAGTGCTTTTTCCCTCATTGGATTTTCCATATAAATCTAGTGTTATCTTGTGGATGTGTGTTCCTTGTTTCATTTTTCATTGCTTCTATTTTGGTTAAGGGTTAAATAGTTGTATCTTTCATTGTTGAGGGTTGTTGACCTTGTTAAGGAGCTAAATTTCTATATCTTTCTTTGCTACTGATCTTTTTGAGAGTTTCAAATTTGGAAAAGAAGTTTGAGTTTGTTGAAGGGTTTATGTTTTGAAAATACTAATTCAACCCCACTCTTAGTCTTTGGATGTGTTCAACACAATCCTCTTCATCATAATATATGAGCTCTTACCTAGAATACATAGATATTATATTGCATTCAATACTACATAATAATTTATTATAGATTTATAAGATGCATTTGAGTAGTTTAGATATTTTAAAACACATGATCATTCAAACTAGATAGTAATACTATACTATAAAATTTACACTATGATATAAGAGTTAGCAACCCCCTTACTAAGACAATTCATAACACAATATTAAATTTCCTTTGCTACCCATGTACATTCACATCATGGTTCTTAGAGAGAGTGTTTCCGTAAGGTTTACTTATACAACTTATGATATCATTAACATGCCAATCCCATAATTACTTTATTATATATCATTTTCATTCTATTTAACTAGAAACTAATAAAACACACTTGAAAAATTAGGGATACATTAGTCACACACAAGGTGGGGCCTTACATCCCCTCCCTCGAGATTAGACTTCCTCCTAGAAGTTGTTAAGGCTCAAGGACATATCCCAACAAGGTAATATGTAACTTTTTGAAGGTAAAACTCTTATTCAATAGCTTTAGTGAAATTGATTATCATACATTACATGCACAAGGTAAGTAATTTTCTTACTGGAGAACTTACATAATAATTGGAAATTAAGGTCATACAACAATACATTATCTTCATCTAGGTCATACTATGGGAATCCAATATCAACCATATGGTTCCTAGTGTATTATCATATAGGACTAAGGTTGAAATCAAGTATGCAAGAACCAATCTTGTGCTTCTATCATTTGAAACAACTTCAATCATCAATAGTCTTCACTCACAATAACATCAAAATGATAAATTACTCTTCTATCATGATCTCATATTCTATCACATTTGAAGATAACATGTAATTTTCCCTTCTTTAGTCATGAATTTCTCATTACACAAATCACAATTAATCCACATCACATCCAATACTAACCAACTATATAAATTTTGAATAACCCTACACAATTCACAATGGTGTTTATGAGGATGAATGGTGCCAATTATCTCTAAAAAAATGATGAATATATCAATTTAGATTTTGTCATTTGAAACATTGTGCATATATTGAACCATTGTGCCAATAACTGAGTATCCATAGAACCATGGAATTATGTATCTGAGTATCAAAAGTACCATAGAACCATGTAACCATTAGGAAATATGGTCTCAAGGCCCTTCTCTAAGGACACCTCCATACATTTCCTAGTACCTTCCCCTTGTTTTTAAGAGGTTATCCTGCAAAAGAAATATACAAAAAGCACACACATAGTACTAGGGGGGATGAATTATAACCATCCCAAACTGGTACCATTTTCAACCCCCATCCTCACAATATAATTCCCTAGTCCATCTAATACCCCTATGATTGTGTCGAGGAACCCTACTGGATATGGAAATTTACAATTTAGTAACATTATACACATTTTCCAATAGTTGCAAATAATAAGAAAGCCTCAAACCAACAATTGTAGACTCATAAACCACAATTTCAATAAAATTTATCAAAAATAAAATAAACAAAGTAAGGATTCAAAAATTGGCCACATTAGGAAATCTCAATTGAAATAAATTAAATAAGCCCTTGAGGAAAAAAGGACTATCACAACATTTAAAATGGCTAAATAGCCCAAAACATAAAATCTTACACTATTGGCATAATACAAGTAAAATAAAAACTATCGATAAAGAAATTATCAATAACCCACATTTAATCATGAATTAATTTTTGCTTCTATATTTTCCAATTCTCTATTTTCCCTTATGTAGTAATGCTTCATGAATTAATTTATACATTAAGATTGACTATTATCACTATATAAAAATAAGCATGAACAAGAGTAAAATTCAAATTATTGATAGATAAAATAAATCTAAATCTAGAACATATAATTTGTCCATGTGAACTTAAAATATGTTATATTTCATGATTGAAAAAAATAACCTAGGACCTAATACCTTTAAATTAGCCACAAAACCATAAATATGTTAGTCTATATTGGGTGAAAAGGATATTATGTAGTGGTTAAATCACAACACTATTTTGGTGACCAACAATGTTCAAATCCTCACTGGGATGTAGAGCTCACATGAATTGTGTCTTCATTGGGTTTCTATGCTTACAAGATGTGTGCCTTTTCTTGGTAGTCTTCCTCATAGATTGTGTGCCTATGTTGAGCCATTAAGCTCATAGGTTTGAATGAGGTGATAATGCCTTTGGAATTGATAGCCTCAATAGTGGTATTGACAATAAAGAAATTCCCCGATATGTGGTCTCTTTGGGCTCAAACTAGGTTAATAACTTGAATTTTCCAAATCAAAAAATGTTAGTATATATTGATTAATGGAGAATGAATGAGAAATAATACAATGAGTAGTGTATAAATATAGGTCTCCTAAGTTATTGAGTTTGAAAGATATGTTCCAAGAGGTTATGAGTCAACTTCCAATTAGGAGATGAGTTAAATTAGTCAAGTGAGATAAAGATGCAGCCTAACTTCCATCTATCAATGATTGATGAGGATGTGGTGGCACTTGATAGCCTAAAATCAAGAGTTACAAATCTCATGATTAGCTACCTATGAATGATAAATAAAATATCATATTATCCTAAGTAAACTTGATAAGTGTAATATTACACTTAGGATATAGTACTATCCTAGGTGAGTTATAATAATACATCAACAACTTGCATAAGTGTAACTTAGGAGGAAATAAAATACATCTCAATAATGAAATCACATTATGAACAAAGATAAAACCCTCCCACAAATACTGAGAGAGAAAGACATCCCCTAAGAATAGAGAGAGGACCCTAAAAGATATTGAAGAGAAAGATAGATAGATAGATAGAGAGAGATCTTGGTAGTCCCCCTAATATGTAGCATTTCACACCAAGAATGGATGGATAATAATAAATTATAATGAAGATTAACTTTCATCAAATGAATTTTCTTACTTTAGGAAGAAAAAACCTTTAGATGCATGCAAAATATCCTTTGAATCCATGAAGGAAACTAAGGGAATGAAAAATAGAATTAATAACTTTGGAACATGTTCATTAGCATCTGTCTTGGTGTTGAGAAACATTAATCTTTTTTAGAAAAAGGATTCCTAGATATAGCTAGATAAAATTACATCTTAAAGGCATTTGGATGATGATATGGAATAAGTGTCAAAGAATATGTTGATATAGTTGTTGGAAAACTATCATCGAAGTGGAAAACTATCATTGAAGAGGAAAACTAATTAATCAATAGTATCTTGTAACATGTTTCAAAGGTGGTATTCAATAAACACATAAGATATTTTTCAAGTAAGCATCCTAATGAGTGGTATTAGAAATCATGGGTGACCTATTGAGGATAAAAATTAGATGCCTTTACAAAGGCATCACATAACTCCATATAAGTAATGAGAGATAGTAGAATATTAGTGCATGTTTTGTAACTCTAGTATATGTTAGGTTTAGATGACTATATTACTCATCCTAAAAAATTATCCCATTGGTGTTATGAGTATGTAGATCAATCAAAATTTTATTAGGAGAAAAATGTAAGAAAGCATAAAACCTTGACTTGTGATCAACTCTGTTGAGTGGGTTGTGAAAATTATTATCATGGTATATTATGATCTTGTTTGGATCCATAGTATTTCCTTTTGGTGGTTTTTTGAGCCTTCATGAGTCTATATATGGAGTTCTTGAGATAGATGTGTTATGCATTATTTTTTGTAGGGTTATGATGCCTTCATGATTAGGTGGCCTTATCAAGCAACCCAATACAAAAAAAAAAGACAAGCAACCATAATACACAAAAAAAATCAAAATTTTTAATTCATTTATACTTGCTTCAAAAAATTACATCAATTACAAATTACAAACTTGGCCTTACACTCATGACCTTTCTCTCTGTCTCTAACCTCAGTCATCTCCTTTGTCATCCGTCATTTTCTCAAGAATTCTTTTCTTCTACCTTTGACACTCCTTTGGAAATTTTCTCCTCTATTGGCTTCCAAAAATACTTCTTGGTCTATGCCTTTCTTTCATGACCAAAGACCCCTTTCTAACATCACATTCTCTCTTTTATACATTGTTCAAGAAGCTTGAATATTGCCAATAGTGAGCCTTTGCAAAGCTAAATCAACATAGGTTATTTTAATCATATTATCACATGTGTTAACATTTTAACATTATTGAAGCTTGATTACCTTTTAGAAACATCAACTGTGTGAAATGTCAAAGGGACCATTCTCTTTTGTCGAGCATTAATACTTAATAAAAACTCTTCAAATCTTGTTGAGGGTTCCTTTATCAATAGGATATATGACTTCCTTCATATCAAATTTTGAAACTTTATCAATCTCTATGATGCCTCCCTTGTTGGGGCATTAGGGTTCCATAAGAACTTCAACCCTCATCCTCATCTTATCTCTAATTCATCACTTGATGGGGCTTGATATTTTCTCAAATTTTGTATATCCATTTTTCTGTCCATAAATGTTATGACATCTCCTAATATCCCCATTGCGTAGGTTTTCGAGGTTACAAAATTTTCCAAAATCCCAATGCATATCCATGCTTGTCGAGGTTGTTGGAGTATCAGGTATCATTAGTATCTCGAGAACCTTTCATTTTTATTCATCAAGTTATTACCCTTTCCAATAACCATACACATTCTCCTCTTTTCTCATTGAGGTTTGTTCTCTTCATAGGTTCAATGTTTTGCTAAACCTTCAACTCATATACAATGTTAAATATTTTTTCAATGTTCCACATTTGTTCCCTTTCTTATCGAGTTTTCATCCCTTTAATGGTTTTCTTGCTCACATTTTTTGAGCTTCTCCAAAATCAAAAGAGTTCCAACTTTGTTAAATTTCAACTATAAGAACCCATTAAGCCCTTTGACAACATGAGCCCCTCACTTGTCCAAATATCATTTTTTTTCACCAAATTAAAATTGTAGGTACCAATTAGGCCCCTATCTAAGGTGAAATCATCATTTCCCAAAAAATTAATCTAAAAATTGCCTTCTAAACAAAACACCAAAAACACACCAAAAAAAACTAAAACTAAACTAAACTTAAAAACAAAACTTGATTTTTTTTTTGTTGATGATGATCACTTGTGCACTTGGATGCTCCTGAACCAAGTTATGTTGCTAATTATCCTCTAATATTGAAAAAAATGATCTCCATGAAAGGCATGAAACCTGATATTTATATTGTACGTATGTTTTTGGGAATACATTGGATTTGTTGCTTTAGATATTGGTTTTTTCTTAGAAGGGTTTTCCTAAGCTATATCTATGTCACTCTTGTTCTTTGGTTTAAATTCTTTGGTATTCTAACATTCTTTCTATTTTCCAAGTGTTGTTTTATATAACAAAATAATTCTACAGGTTCCTATAGATTTATTGTGATATTCTTCCTGTAAGACTAATGTGACTTGATGCCTACATGTTTAGTTGTTAAGTTTTATTTTAAGTTTAATTGCTAAGAGGTTTGCACACATATTTTATTAATATTTGGTATTAGAACCATGGTTTTAGTTGTAGGAGGGCTTTCTTTATGATTTTAATCCTTGTTCAAGTTGGAGTTTCACAAATGATATTTTATTAATGAAAATACTCATGTCAAGCACTTGTAGGATGGAGAAGGTGGAGGATCTTGGAGCTATTCATGTGTTTGCATGTTGCATAGTGATGGATTGTGTATCTATGTTGCTTTAGATATATGTATGGGTGGAATCTACACTTACATGTCATTGCATGTTGATACATTTTATCGATTCATGGAGATTTTGATCTACATGCACATGCATGGTGTGAATCTATGATATTTTATTATTTAAGGTATAGATGTAGAGGTTTTAGATTTGTGGGTATTTTAGAAATGTAACAAATTTAAGTTTGCATGGAGATTGTAAGTGACTTGTTCCTACATGTAATACATTTAGCTTTCAAGGATGTGGTTTTTGCAAAATTAAAATTAAAATCTATGGTTATTCATATATGTGATATTCCATTATTTTGAGTTACATATTTGGTGCTCTCAGATTTTTGCGTTTCCATATGTTATTTAGATTTAGATTTTCATGTATGATTATATATATTAATTAAAATCTATAATTTTATGGAGTTGTGAAGAGACTAGTGCTTAGGGTTTTCTAGATGGTAAAAACTATAGTTTTGCATCCATGCTTCATGCATGGTTTGAGGAGGTTGTTTGTAACCTCCTCAATGTATAAGTGTTGGTATGTGATTTGTCACTTAATATTTTATGGTATTTTCTTGTTGGATTCTTGAGTTGTAGTTACTCTGTTATGGATTTGTGGCAAGTTGGATCTATAATTGATATGATGAGTGAGTAATTGGGAATCTACATGTGATCTATGGTTCTCTTTTTTTTTGTATATTTTTGATAGAATAAGCATGGAAAGGGGCCTAAACCTGATTATAAAAATTTAACCATAACAAATTAGAGAAAAAAATGACAAAGCTAGCCACTAAGCCATCCCTAAACCAAATAATAGCTAAAAAAACACAACAAAAACAATAAAGATAACACAAAACAAACTAACAGAGATAGTTCCAATCTTTTGTTAGGGAGTCCATAAAATCTTCCCAACAAGCAACCTATAGATATCACCTAGTCTTTTTGTGTTTATTTATAGTCTCTTGATGATCATCTGCATTTTCACATTTCTTCTTCTTCTTCCTAATCCTCTAGTAGCCAATAACCATATCAATCACTAAGTTCTTCATTATTCCATCAATAATTATAACAAGGTTGTAGATGGATTTATCCATTTTTAACACTCTATTTTGGTAAATATTAAATGTGTTGTATACATTATCCCACTTGTTGTCACAATTTTTTCATTCCTTCTTTTCTTGCTTTTTCCTTTTAATGACACTAATTTTATTCTTAATACCTTCAATTTTAGCATAGAAGGAGTCCAACTGATCATCGTGTTGTTCTATCTACTCAACCTCATGTTGTTGTTATTTTATTTGATTCTCCTCTTGATAATTCTCATTATTGGTTTCTTCTTCCCCAAAATCAAATCTCTCCACATCCCCAAAAGCAATATCATTCATATCATTTTGGTGATCTAAATAGAAACAAAGGCATCTTCTTCATCTTGGTGGGGTAGGTCAACCATCTTCTTAGAGTAGAATTCTTCCTCCAAAGGAGGGTGAACATCCTTCTCATCCTCATTAGACTCCCCTTCGTAATCTATATCCACATTTTTACTTTTCTTATCAAACAAATTAATATTTTCATTTTCACAAGCCTTTTCTAGTCTGGAAAACCTTCTACCTCCCAAAGTTTCTTTGTCGCCCTTGTCAGATTCTTCCTCACCCTTTCTAGATTATTTCTTATTCAAAATATGTATAGCAATCTCCCCAAGGCCTTAGCTTCTTTTCTCTTACTAAAAATAGTATTTCACTTTAGTCTCTTAAAACCTTTATTAGCTTGAGCTAAGAGGCTCTTTTTATCTTTCTTATCTAAATTAAGTTCATCCTATGTGAAAGAAGAGACTTTTATTTTGGAGGTGGAGGAGGGAAACCTCTTTTCCTCATTTAACTAGTTATCAACAAAGATAATTTTATTTTTACTTTTCTTAACAAATCTAGGGATACTTGGAGGAGAGGTTCCCACATTTTTAGAGTGGATAGGATTTTTAACCTTTAACACCTTACCAAGAGTATGTGGGCTACTCTTTTTTCTCTTAATTTTCCCTTAAGAGCCTTTACTGAGACCTTAGAGTTACTAATTAAAGGAACATCCTCAATCAACTTAATCTACACATTATATTTTTAGAATCAATGGATTTAATAGGGGTAAGACTCAAGAAGCATTGGTACAATGTATTTATCAACACCTAATGCAAAGGAGGATAAGCTCCCTCATCAACACATTTTATAATGAATAGAACAAATAAAAAGTCAGATTTAATATGTTTCCATATCTCAAGTGGTCAAGGAGAGAAAAATGGTAACCATGCACTATTTGAAATCTTCCTTCCAATTTAAAATATTTCATTATATGAAGAATCATCACTGGCCAAGGGGTAGGTAATTCCTCTCTACTATAGCCATTTTGGAGCCTCTTGATATTTTATCCCCTCTCCACAAAAGCCTCAATATAACTTTGGTATCTCATTTTTCTAACTCTTCACCTTCATATCTTGTAGCTAAGACCAATCACCTTATAAATCATCTCCTCTATGACAGGAAACCATCCCCTCCAATAGTAACTGTTAATAAGTATTTAACGAGCTCCCTTCGGGTGTTTTTTTCCTCTATGTATTGGCTCGTGCATCGCAGGTAATCAATTTAGCCTTTTATCTAAAGTTTTTCTCTCCCACTCCACATGTCTACTCTTTGCGACCCCGAGTGTATTCATTCCTTTTGCATCCCGAGAAACCCCACTATGCTTCCACGTGTCGTGGCTGTGGGATATTTTTTGATCATTCTTTCTTGCTGCCTCATTGGGCTCTGCTTGAGTGCCACAAAGACCTCATTCCCAAAAAGTTTGGCAAGCCCCACAATTGTTATCTATGGTGTACTCCTGCTACATGTCTACTCTTAGAAAAAAATTTAGCATAGAGATGAAGTAACAACTGCTGGCAGCGAAATGTTGCCATGCGTCTCTTTTGCGCCCGACTGGTGATCATTCCCTCCACTATTGGTTAAGTGCTCCGCCCATTCAACACATGTAGCCTTAGCACAAGTCTTCAGCAGTGAGAGAGAAAAGGTTCACACGGGTAGCGAAATGCTGCCACGTGCCTGGTCAGCAAATCTCATATTCAAGCAATCAACCAGATGAACCAAATGTTGCGATTGGCCACTGCGTGTCATAATAATTTGTACGTGATGGTGACACTTGTCTGATTAGCCTTTCCGGGACCACCACCATCATTTTTAGAGGATGCACCTGTGCCTGGAATGACCGAGTGCTTGGTTTCAAATCGTTTCTGTTGCAATGACTTGGGGAATATTCTTATTTTTGCATCATTGCCAGGGGATTGCGAGATCTTTTCTGTTGTTGCTCTCTGAAGTGGTGGGGGTTTTTTCTGCTATAAATACTTTTCTTTGTTGTGAGAAAAGGGTCCAAAATTTGGAGAAAACACTAGTTTTGGTAAAAGATGCCAGGCCTTTATTACTATTTTATTTTATTGCAAAAAGACTTTCAGATTGTGCCAATTGTTCGGCCTTTCTGTTCTTTCATGCTATTTGATCAAATTGTAAACTATGCTTTTATTGTTTGGACATTTCATATGAGAACTTCTATATATGTTGAATGCAAGTTTGATGATCTAGATCATGTCTAATGACTCTTCTTGGTAGTAGGAATGTATGCAATGTTATTTTATGTCAATTAATGGATTGTCTATGCTATAATCTTTAGTTTCTAATTTTCTGGAATACTACAAACACCAATCAGGCCCTTAGATCTATGATTTATTGTGCCTATCATTAAGTCTTGGCGCATCAACTTAGGTTAGACTTTATTTTATTATATCTGTTTCCTTTTCCCTTTCCAAACCACCCATTACAGAAGAAGCCAACTTCTCTAAAAACCCGGAGGTCACTCAGTTTAGCACAAAAGGTCCCCCATAAACTGAGTTTCTCATAAGACACTGTTACCTCATCAAATTTTGGCATCAACAGTTTTTTATTTTTCTAGCATGCTTGATGGGACTGAGCTTAAATGAATTTATGTTTTAGAAGGGTGTATGAGCTATTGGCCTGTAACTAGATCCCAAACCGTAGGCAACCCCAGTTTACTAGTACCTCCATTGGGAACAGTGTCGATTGCAAATTAGTTGGTAACCGTTCCACTCTCGCCATCTGTTCCTCTAACCATGTTGCTGGTCACCAACATAAATTACGTGGCATGGGATGCTGAAAGTCCCCTAGCAGCCCCAGTAGCACCCACTATCTGAGGTGCTATCCCGGTTTCAGCTATGAAAGCTATACCCAAGTTTACCAGAGATGGCTCAAGAACACCTACATAACATTTGCAAGATGTGGAGGACGTGTGTCTAGTACACGGGATCACAACGCAAAATGTAGCTCTAAGGCTTCTCGCTGCGTCTTTTAAAGGCAAGGCGCTGGATTGGTACCAAACACTGTCACCTAGCACTATTTTCACTTGGGACGAGCTTGGAGATCCGTTCTATGAGAGGTTCTCAAATGACGGAGATCTCTCTTCACTGTATTATAAACTATCTATCATAAAATAAGCCCTCCAGGAGGCTCTGACAGACTTTAATGCCCGATTTCACACAAATTAGTAGAGGATCCCTGTTACTATACGCCTGACTCCTGAGTTAGTGTTCATATTTTATTTGAAGTCCATAAATTATGGCATTTCTATGATGATCAAGTATTTGGGAGGAGCTACTCTACCAGATGCTTACAATGTCGATGTCAAGGTTGAGAAGCATTTGATAGATTGTAGAAAGTTTCCTCCTTAGCCTATCATGTCGATATTTCCTAAAATATTGATTCCCACACAAGAAGTCACGTCAACTAACACGCCTACAATTCCCTAGTCAATGTACACATATGCAACGTCGCCACAAAATGTCGCCTCTACATCTGGTTCTTCCAAAGATGAAATGAGCGATCTTAAAGA
The DNA here is from genome assembly GCA_007258455.2 of Sequoia sempervirens. Classification (NCBI taxonomy): domain Eukaryota; kingdom Viridiplantae; phylum Streptophyta; class Pinopsida; order Cupressales; family Cupressaceae; genus Sequoia; species Sequoia sempervirens. Next base: position 231 of record VDFB02162102.1, on the reverse strand, counting down.
AATGTTGCGGACCATGGCAAATGACATAACCACCCTCAAGCGGAACCAATCAATGCCTCCAAAGCCCGCCTATCAAAAATATCAAGGCAGACAATCCTCATATCAACAAAATCAGTACTAAGGCAGTTCTTCCCGCACTAATTCACCAACTCTGACGGTCAACCAAATGGTGTCGGTGCCTACTTTGCTAACGAGCGCTTCACCAAGCTCGAGTAGGGAATTAACTGCGGG
>VDFB02162101.1:0-43351 GCA_007258455.2 Sequoia sempervirens | reverse complement strand
ATTTGTCCATTATGCTTCTCAGCTTCTCTTGATTTGATAACATTCTTTGTGTTTTGATTCAGATCTTTCTTTTGACATTGGTCCCAATTCATGGATGGGGTGATGGGTGGATGAAGATTCGTGACGTGACTGGTTGTAGTATTGACATCGGTTTCATCATAAGGATTCTTCGTGCTTCCTATGTTGATGTTTGCTTGAGACGAAGTTGCCCCCAGTATGGTAGAAGTAGTACCTTCATGCTCTGATTCTGCTTGTTCTGAGAGCTTTTGTTTAGAATGAATTCTTTGATAAATGACCACCGTAGGTGACGTTATTTCCATTTGTTGCTCTGCTAACTCTGGATGTTCTATCTGACTTGTTTCCTTGAGCAAATAATGTTCGATATCTTTATTCATGATGTCCTCAGTCTGACTTTGGGACATATTTGATCTTGATGTTGACCACTCTGTTTGATTATAGGAATTAGTAATCTGCTCTTTTTGTGTAGCAAAATCTTGTTCTAGATGAAGATCATCTACGTGCCCATCTGTAGAAAGCATCTCATGGGTAGATGGAGGAGTCTGTGCTACATGGATATGATCATTTTGCATGGATAAGAGAGTGTTCATTAGATTATTGTAGTATCTTGAAGATACAAATTCTTGATCTTGATTAATTTCAGAGTTACTTTTGACATGCTTTGGATCAAGTTCTTGACATGGGGCAGCTTCAAAGGATGGATTTCTTACAAAGGACTTTTGGATGTCGTCATTAGGAATGGTCAAGTTCAAGGTTCCTTCAGCATCTGTAACCATGAGGTCAAAGGGGATCAACATGTTTTGAAAATGACCATTGCTAGACCATAGTGAAAGATTTTGATCTTGCTTTGGAATAACTTCTTGAGATATGTCCTCTAACTCATAAGGCAATGTAGAGACATTTTTAATATGATCATTGGTCAACGGATCATGCATTATGTCAATAGGATCAAATAATCCTAACACTCCTTGAAATAGATCACTAAAGAGTGGCTCTTGATGTGGTGTGAGTTGATCATCGATTGTGTAGATATCTCAATGCTCCTCGGCTGGAGAGGTTTTGATCATTGTTTTCAAGCACCAGCATGGAGAGATTGTGAAATGTTCCCACCATAGCATTAAGTAGATGCTGAGGGCTTCGAAATTGGCTCAATGCCCAGCTTTGTTGGTGATTCTGATCGATCAAAAGTGACTCTTGACATATGTCGACGGATCATTGGATGAAGTAAAGTCGTGTGCTCATGGATGGATTGATCTTGATCCTTGTTTCTCTGGGGAAGAAGTTGTCATCTTTGTGCTTGTGCTCGTGGCTGGTTGGGTAGCTTGAGAGGCTTAAACTTGAGAGGACTGTTGCACTTGTTGCTTGTTGCATGGCTAGATATTGTTGGAATCCCTTTTGAAAAGTAGCTTGTAATGTTGCGTTGTATTGGCTTGATGTGGTGGAAATTGTTGGTGGTGGGGGTGGTGGTGGATTCGAAATCATGTTGAATGTAGTGCCAAGTGTTTGAGATATGCTCAGAGCGATCATGGTAGTGAGGGGTTGAGATGTGATGGGTGTGATAGTGGTGTTTGGAATGATTGAAGGGATAGTGATGGTTGGAATGATCGAGGTGATGGATCCTTGGGAGACCGTATTTTGATTTGGGATCAACGTTGTTGTTTGATTAGATACCATCCATTGGTGTGATGTTGATGGTATATTCAAAGGATTTGACATGATGGTTTGATTGACATTAGGTGGATTGATTTGGATGGCATGATTGGTGTTAGGTAAAGGGGGAAGCCCTAAACCAAGGAATGATGTAGGTAATGGTGGTGGAGATTTCCCTTAGTGCAATGCTTCAACTATTTTGGAAAGTTCCGCAATTTGATCTCGCCAAATTTGTTCTTGATTTTGATCTTGACTCACTTGAGATAGTTGATTTGGCTTTTGTTTAAGCGGATTTGGGATGCCTACTTGTGGTTTTTGAATGGGATTATGGGAAAATTGGGATAATGTTCTGATTTGGGATGATGTTCAGATTTGGCATGATAGGATGAACATTGTTGGTATTGGGAATCATTTTTCCAAAGTTTTCTGAGTTAGGATTCATGTTTCGAAAAATTGCACTTGGTACATCCACATTTGGTTTGTAGGGATTTGGTGGAATGATGTTGCTCGTTTGAAGACTCATGTATTGATTGTTTGGAGGATAGATTTGTAAGTTTGGACTTTCATTTAAATCTATCATGGGGAGATGTGTTCCAAAATTCAGATTGGGCATACTCACATTCGTTGTGCTATTGATATTCGTAGGAGATAGTGATCCTATGTATGGATGTGAGTTTCCATAATCCCATGATTTCGTGAGGCTTGGATAGTTTGGTTGGTTTGGACTGCTCATGATGTATGAATCTAGTTTATATTCCATGTTCTTCTTGTGTTTTGATCTTGTAGCAAAAGTGACCTCTAAGGTTCTTAGGACCAATGACGAGATGGAGGACGAAAGATGAATGATATGAGTGTTGAACGTTTAGGGACCTTGGATCAATGCTAGACTTAGGGTTTTTGATGTTGATTTTTTTTATTTAGATGATGAACTCATAAACCCTACGATGTTGGATGTGATCTTAGGATGAATTTTTTCAAAGGATTGCTAATTTAATTAAATGTATGAAAAAGGATACATTCCCATACATCTAACTAAACAAATGATTTTGATTTGGTTTAAGGATGTACCCAAGTCTAGAATGATGTTTGCAATGATCTAAAGTTGTTTGTGGGATGATGTTGATAAATGTTTGAGGTGGATGAAGTGTTTGATTTTCATCCTAAGAGACTTAGAGAGACTTTGTTTACTAGGCCAAGGTATTGAAGAACACACTTTTCTCTAAGAGCAATCAAAAGACCAATATGACCAAAAGATATCAAGCACATGTGTGGGGTCCAATTTGTTATCTTTTGCTTAGTAAGCTCTTTTTACCACAAACACACTTCTTGATTAGGTTTCAAACTGAATGTCCAATGTCACAACTTCTTTTCGTCCCACAAAGTGCTATGTGGAAGTTCCAAAAAAATCAGGACAAGGGTTGCCTAATGTTGACCTTTGTAAGAGCAAATTAAGATGTAAACCCAATTACTTAGGAACCTCTAAGGACATAATCCCAAGGGTAAGCAATAGTTCTTGGGCTTTGTCAAAGGTATTTGCTCAAACTAAGGGGTTTGAAGTCTTGATGATGATGTTGAATGTTGGTTTGCAAATGTTTTCGATAAACACACTGTGTTTTCAAACAAGCAATGTAACATCCTAGCTTAATGGGTACGTTTTTCTTAGTGGGCTTGCCTCATGCCCTTCATAGAAGAGATGATTTTACATGCAACCAAGGAAAAATATAGAGGTATGATGAAATCCTAACCTCTATATTTAACCAAGATCGGACATGGCAAGTAACTTCTTGGAATCAAAGTTCCAATGCACCACTTTGATAAACTCGCTCAATGGATAAATAGGTCACTACAAAATAAGGGTTCTAGTTCAGACTTTTCATTCGTGGAGATTGACCCATACAGCAAGAGTCCCCTTTCGGATCCATCTTGTCGGAGCCAACCGCGTGATAATGGCGTTTAACCAAAACCCTCATTTATATCCCGGCTAGAAATACTCTTGGCTTTAGAGTGTTACCGGTTGAGCCGTTCCCTTGGGTGATTACTTTTTCCCACAAGGCGGGCCCTCTAAGATAAACAAAAGCAAGTAAAGACACAATCTGTAACTCGATCGATCTTTGATGGCACAAAGAAAGAGAATGTACGCGAAAATGCCCCTACTCACACTCGCACAAGGTGTTCAATTTTAAACCCAAATCGAAGTGTTTCAAAGCAATAAAATGTACTTTGATTGTTTCTCTTGCACCCTAGATCGCATGAAGCGCAAGGGGAGAGGATACGCACTCAAAAGACAACATCACACAATTCAAGCACTTGTTCGTTTTATAGCCTTCAAAGCAATTGTGAGTTCGTTTTAAAGCACCAAACTTGAGTGTGAAATTGCTTTGTTCAATTTTAGTCCAAAAGTAAAAGACTAGTCAGTTTCTAACATGCCAAATTTTGAAAAGATCAAGATAATGATTGATTTTAAATCCAAATTGAAAGCAAGTTGTCATAAAACAGAAAATGAAATCAAGAAATGAATGCCTCAAGTTATTGCAATAAGCATTAAAAAATGTTTTTCTCAAGTTTAAATTCAATGTTCAACTCAAATCTGCTTTCTTTCGCTTAATTTCCATGTGAGATAGAGACCATCTTTGTTTGTTGATATAATCCTGCAAACATTACAAAGCCTTCAGAAATAAGATTCTTTTCAATTTTGCAAGATAATAATAAAATAAAAAGACATCCATATACTAAGCAAAGAATGATAACCAAGCGAATAATAAGAAACTCCCTTTTTGTTTAGTCCACAAAAGAGTTTTAGACAAACAAGTTGCTCCCTACAAATTTGAAATTGAAGATTTTTGAAAGATATCTCGTGAGCCTTCTTTGCCAATGATATAAAGCCCCTGTAATCTGAGCATTCAAAAAAATAAAAATAAAATAATGGTATGTAATATTGTTGCCATAGATGACCTGCACGTACAAAGAGCTTAAAACAACCAAACCATATTTATGAGAAAGCTCAATATTTCTACTTTGACATTGAAACAAATGGATTTTCAAATCTTTGCAATTGGAATATTTATGAGACAACGCCAGCAAATCTTTACAAATCACCTGCCAATAACATGCTGAAAGCTTTTAATAACAAATAAAAACTATTGACAAAACATCTCCATGATTTCCTAAATATAGGTAAGTATCATTTGATAGCAGTAATAAATGATAGAAATCAATGAACTCTGGGAAATTATTTAAGAACTATAAGCTTGCAGTATTTTTTTTAAATAGAGACTTAAAGACTTTATGGCAGCAACCTATATTAAGTCAGAATGTTGCATTTTTATCAGAAATTTCCACCGACTTTTCCAGAATTTGTGTCATAGTCATCAACTAGGAATTTGCGTCATAGTCATCAACTAGGTTGATTTCCACCGACATTTTCAGAACTTTGTGTGTGAAAAAGATATTGCAGGCGAGCATCACTATTGGTCGAAGAACAGTATGAGTTTGATTGACAATGGATTTGAATCAGTATTTGGACTATTGTGATGTTTTAAATGTAGAAGCATAGACAAGACGTGTGGACTGTGTGATAGTTTAAAAGCATGGACAAAGCACGTGGACTGTTTGACAAAAATGCCTCAAAGATACGTCTTCTCATGAAATTCCATGATTACAGGATGTGCACTGAATCTATTTGACAGTATGCATTAAAGCGATGTAGTCTTTAAGGAATGCAATAATTGCACAATATGCGCAGAATTTGCAAGATTTGTTCAAAGAGATTCAACAATCTCTGACAACATCCTTTTTGCCTATTTCAAAATGCTAGAAGAAAGGCCTTAAAAAATTTCAAGCTAACTGCAATTTGGCTAGTGAAAAATCACGTCCCTGTCCCTTCTACGAGCTAATGCAGCTGGCAGGTGTAAAGAGACAAATAAAGGCTTTAAAAAAAAAATTCTAGCAAATGCATTTGGCAAGTTAAGAAACAGTGCTATAAATGCCTGGTCACACAAAAAATAAGAAGACATTAGTGGACTGTCATATCTTTGGGAGATATGTGTTCAAAAACTTGAAGTCATTGACAAGGAACGCGAACTGCTTGATAGACCGCCTCTCCGAAATGTTATCTTATGGAATACAATGTTTGCAAGATAAGCATCGAATGGATTTAATGCAAATGTCATTGGCAGGTGTAGGACAGAATCCAACAACCTTTGCTAGCATCCTCCCTGCTTGGGCACAAATGAGAGCATAGAACAACACACAGACTGTTTAAAAGAATGCCTGAGAAAAGCAAGTTAGCTCAGGGAATATATTGATTGTAGGATATGCATCAGATAGATGCAGGTTCACAGACAAGGCATGCAAACCATTAACATAAATTGCAGGATATGCATCAGATAAATGTAGGTTCACAAAGAAAGCACGCAAACCATTGACAGAAATGCCTCCAGATGAGCAGCATACACTTTCAGACCCACACGTATAGTTGTAGCAGTGCCTTGCAAAATGAAATAAGGCTTACGCTAGGGTAAATGGACTTACGTTTTGCCTCAAACACACTCACATAGTCAGCAGATGTTACCATGAAAGCTCACGACATATACCATAGACCCCACGATTTACTTCAAACTCAGTCGTAGCTATGCCCTCCTTCTAGCGCCATTATGTAGACCCTAAATCTGCATTTTGCTCAAAAACAAACAAGCATGAGTATTGTTAAATCAAACAAATCAGATATAGAATCCATATGAAATATTGAATCATGCTTTATAATGCAATCCAAACAACAAAATATCAACTAAACTAAGTGAAAGCACAAAGAAGCAAAAATCCAACTCTATCTCATATTGGATTGGTGTCACATGTGCTAGTGACCCTTTCCCAATCCTTGATTGATAAGCTTAGATGATGATGATGCAATGGAAATGATGAGCAAAATTAGTTCTCAAGGAGAATAACTTTGCATATGCTTTTTTGGATGAAATTGTGGAGGTTGTGAAGGATTTGATAAGAGATAAAGCCTCTACTTTATAGATTTTCAAAATGCTAAGTGTTGAAAAGAGACCAATGTGGGACTAAGATTAGACAAATGAAAGGACACTTGTCAAGTGGTGATTGGTCAATGGATGTGCAAGATTTGGGAAGAGTGCCCATGAGAGGGAAAATTTGAATTCAAATTGGCAATGAATGCTGAGTTTGACTTTGGAAGGGGACATGTAAGAGGCATGTAAGGCCTCATAAATGCTCTGTTGGGTGTACATGTCCACTTGGGGGGAAATTCAAACTTGGAGAATATTCTTCCTTTATGTCAAGTTGAAAATAAGTAATTTTGATAAATCAATTAAATGCAATTTCATGTGCAAGTGGCCAAATCTAGAGAATACAAGTGGGTGAGTATTTAATTAGGGTTAGATTAAATAGATGATGATTATGCTGATTTAATGGTGCTTAGATGATTTTGACTTTTTAGATTTAAATATTTGATTTATTTAAATCAGAAAAGGATGAAATATGGATTTAATTAAATAAATGTTTGATCTATTTAATTAAACTGATGATGTTTGATTTATTAAAAGGCTGATGATAATGTTTATTTGATTTTACATAAATGATCCTAGGAGATGAAATTATTTAATGAATGGATGAAAATGATGAATGGGCCTAATGTGAGACCTAATTTGACTGAATCCGATCGAATGCATAATGTTAATTTTGCATGTCTACAATAATTTAGTGTTAACAAACACTATTTCAAAAACAAGTTGGCCCCTTCTCAATTTAAATTTGGGACATTGCAATCCCCGCCGCCAGATTGTTACTTGTCCTCAAGCAACCTCAAGTTAAGATGCTCAAAGATCTCCACTCCTTCCCAGGTAGCGTCTTTAGCATGTAGATTCTTCCATTTCACCAAATATTCTGGAATGACCTTATTCCGCAGGGGCTTCTCTCTTATGTCCAACACTGTTTTAGACTCAAGAATTAGTTTTCCTTCGTCATCAAGGGGTGGCAACTTCATCGAAGGCATAATTTTCTGCCCCAATGCCTTCTTCAAGCATGCTACATGAAAAATGTTATGAATTATGCTCCTTGGAGGCAACTCGAGCTCATATGCAACCTCTCCAATCTTCCTTATGATCCTGAATGGCTCGTAGAATCTTGGTTTCAACTTTTCCACTTCATTCCCCTTGAGAGATGACTGCCTATATGGCTACAATCTCAAATATGACATGCTAACCTCAAAGACCCTCTTAATCCTCTGTTGGTTTGCATATAACTTCTACTGATTTTGGGCATGCTGCAGATTTTCCTTCAAGGAGTTCATGATGTCAACATTCTATTGTACCATGTCTCTAGCACTCGAAACTCTACTGTCTACAAGATTCAAATTCAGGAAAAAAGTAGCCTCACAACCATAAAGTGTTTTAAAAAGGGACATTCCAATGGACATGTGATGTGTAGTATTGTAGAAAAACTCTCCTAGATGTAACCATTTCACTCAAGCTGATTGTTGCCCTGTCACATAGTTTCTCAAGTACCCTTCAATCCATTTATTCAAATCTTTGTTTGACCATCTGTTTGGGGATGATAGCTAGTGTTGTAGGTTAACTTTGTATGAGCCAACCGAAAGAGTTTTTGCCAAAATAAGTTGATGAACCGGTGATCCCACAATAGTGGTTTACAATTTTTGGCCAAACTAGACACTAAAATAATTTTTTTAACTAAATCTTCACTTTCAGGCACCTATAGTGGCTAAACCATGAGGAATTTGAAGATGATGCAAACTAGAGTTTCGTGACATTTTGTCTGTAGATTCTAAATATATTTTTTTCAAAAAATTTGGAATCAGATTGCACTTCTTTTTCCATCTCCCTCGAAACTAGTTTTCTCATAAAACAACATTTTTAAAAATTGATGCTCACCGTATAATGCATAACTTTTTTTCCATGAAAGATAAAATTCTAATTCTTTCGAATTTAGATTTGTAACTTTGATATCTAGTGTTTCCACTTGGTTAGATAGTTTTCTATTGATTTTTTTTTTTTAATAAGTTTTGAAGTCAAACCAATTACAATTCAGACATAACATGATCATATAATGCGTAACCTTTTTTGTATGTATCAAAATTTTTTTTTTTTGTTGGATCAAGGACTTCAATATTTGGTGCACTCATATTTTTCAAAAAAAAATTGATAATATTATTTTTTCCACATGTGGAACATAGAGCTTGATTTTGGTGAAAACCTATCTCACGAAATAAAAAATAAATATAATAATTAAATTAAATTTATTTAAAATTATACTTTTTGGAAAGCTTATAATAAGGAATACATACTTACAAAAAATAAATTTTAAATGAATTCATTTGATCCCCCAAAAGGTAAATCAAAAGTGATTTTTTATTAGCATTTTGATAGGTGTAAAGGAGACTTTGTTATAAGTATGGTTTAAAACTAACAGGGTTCTATCCAAGGGGTTTTGATCTAAGGTAGTTTGATCAAACACTCTTAAATTGGAATGTTTTAAATGAAACTTTTAAAGGCTTAAATTATTATATTCTCTAAAAATATGTGATTTTAGCAAAAATCAGAATCTCCTAGAAATTGTAAACTAGCTTTGTGGGATCACTCGAACCTACTATCCCTGTCACTCACAATGTTTCTTGGCAACCCATGGAATCTAAAGACTTCTCTAAAGAATAGATCTGCATCTTGAGGAGCCTTAAATTCTGAAGTAATGACATAGAAATGAGCATATTTAGTGAGTCTATCCACCACAACATAAATACAATCTTTACCTTGCATCCTTAGGAGCCCGATGATGAAATCCATCGATATGCTCTCCTAATTTTGATTTGGGATAGGTAAGAGTTGGAACAAACTAGTTGGTAACACATTCTCTATCTTGTTTTGTTGGCAAACCAAACATTCTCTCACATGCTACAAAATATCATTTTTCAACCCCTTCCACAAGAGACATTCCCTCGCTTGTATGTCTTATAGAACCCAGGATGGCCAGCAAGAAGAGTGTCATGAAAAGCTCTCACAATCCTATCCTTGATCTTCAAGTGAGGCACAAGATACACCTTATTCTTGTAGAGAATGAGATCTTCAACCACCTTGTACCTGTCATCAGTTACTTTTCCTTCCAAAATATCATTAGCAAATGAATCTCTAGCATACTCAGCTATAATGCCTACCCTCCAATTAGCAAATATATCAATCATAACACAAAGATAAGGTTTCCTAGAGAGTGGATCTGCTACCACATTATTCTTTCCCTTCACATATTCAATATCAAAATCATAGGCTTGAAGCTTGTTTACCCATTTATGTTGTCTATCATTCAAATCACGTTGATTGAGGAAGTACTTCAACCTATTATGGTCCGTCTTCACCACAAGTCTCCCACGAACCAAGTACTGTCTAAACTTCGCAAGGGCATGCATGATAGCCAACATCTCCTTATCATAGATGGAAAAACCCTTCTCTGAATTCGTGATTTTTTTGCTCTCATATACAATAGGATGTTTATTTTGCATCAATACTACCCCAATACCTTCTCCTGAAGCGTCATACTCAAGTACAAAAGGAGATGAGAAATATGGAATAGCCAAAATAGGACATGAGCTCATTACCTTTTTGAGTTTATCAAATGCCTGTTATACTGTGGGACTCCAAGAGAAAGCTCCTTTCTTATTTAGATTAGTGAACGGTGTTGCAAGCTAGGAGAAATCCTTCACAAATATTTTGTAGTAGCTGCAAAGGCCCACAAAACCTCTCAATTGTGTCAAGTTCTTGGGCCTAACCCACTCCTGAATAGCCTTGATTTTCTCCTCATCAATGCTAACCCCTTGAGCATTGATCTTATGACCCGAGTACAAAATCTCAATCATCCCAAATTCACATATTGACATCTTAGCATAAAATAAATTCTTCTAAGGAATGTCAAGCACCTCCTCTATATGCCTCAAATGATCTTCTTATGTCTTATTGTAGATCAAAATGTCATCAAACAAAAACAACACAAATTTCCTCAATTGAAGAATGAATGCATGATTCATACAAGACTGGAATGCAACGGGGACATTGGTTAACCAAAATGAAATCACCAAGAACTCATAATTCCCATAATGACACCTAAAGGTTGTCTTATGCACATCCTCATCTCTAACTCTAATCTGATGATATCCTGTACATAGATCAATCTTGGAAAATACACTGCTCTATGTAGCTCATCTATCAATTCATCGATCCTAGGAATAGGGTAGCGGTTCTTGATTGTCTTCTTGTTGAGAGCTCTATAATCGATGCACATTCTAAGTGTCCCATCCTTTTTGACCAACACCATCGATGAGGCAAAATGACTCAAGCTTGGTTGTATGTGTCCCATATCCAACAACTCCTTAGTGGCCTTCTTGATCTCTTCCTTGTACACCCTCGAATGACGATATGGAGTAGTAATAACTAGTTTGGCTCCTTCTTCAAGCTCTATCACATGTTGAAACCCCCTATCGAGTGGCAACCCTAATGGAATCTCACTAAACATCTTGCACTTTTTTGTTCAAAAAAGCCTGAATGTCGATGGGAAAGGTTCTTTCTTCTTTTGATGGACTACTGTCTAAAATCAAGCACTTTGTTGCCCATGCTACTTCACCTCTCCTAAAGGATCGTTCCATTCTTTTTATTGGAACTATCGTAGGACCATTCCTGGAGAGAACCTTGAGGACAACCTCTTTGCCATTATGCTTGAATTTCAGCTCCATAGTTTGGTAATTGGTGGTGTACTCTCTTAATGAATGAAGCCACTAAACCCCTAAAACCATGTATGTGTCACCAATGTCCACAACATAGAAATCATCCCTCATCTTGTGTCCTCCTAAGATCAGCTTCATTTGTTGAATCTGTCTAGTACAAGAAATGATGTTTCCTCCAACAACTGCCACATCAAACCCTTTAAAGTCTTCTATCCCTAGGCATAACTTGGAAACTGTCTTTGTATCAATGAAACTATGAGTAGCTCCACTATCTATTAGCACTGTCACTCTCTACCCTCGAAGAATTCCTCGAACATGGAGGGACTGGTATCGTGGTGCCCTTGAAAGTGCGACAAGAGTTCCTCTCATAGGGCCTCCTATCATGACCTCTTATTCTCCCTCATTAGTGACCTCTTCGTTGCTCCCTTCTTTGGTTTTTGCTTCATTATTGGAAACCACTTCAATGTAGTAAACTTGACCCCTCCCTTGGCATCTGTGATGTTCGTTCCACTTTTCTTTGCAATAGTAGCACAAACCCTTCTTACGGAGTTCATTCCTTAACATGTCATGTGGTCCTGGAGGAGGACCCTTAGGTGGTGGATTAGCCTTAATGAAAGGCTTCTTTGGTTGCCCTATTGGTGTACTCTTGACAATGGTCTTCCCATTCTTGGTGGAATCTTCAAGACTCAAAGCCCTCTGAATAGCTTCCTCCAATGTTGTTGGCTCCAAAGCTCTCACCAAGCCACAAAAAGACTCTTATAGGCCTTCAATGATAAAGAACATGAGCCTCTTGTCTGATACATCAAATACCATCACTGCAAGCCTTTGAAATTCTAAAACATAATCATCTATGGTGCTTGTTTGCTTGAGTCTTGTTAAATCCTAGAAGTATGCTTCAGGATCTTTCCTATCAAATCTCTCTATTAGCTTATGTGTGAAATCTGCATATGTAGACACTTGTCCAAATCCTTGGGTCACAATGCCATGATGTCACCACTCATGAGCTAAACCCTCCAAATGTAGAATAGAAAATTTGATAGCTTCTTCTTCGGTCATAAAACTAAGAGAAAAATATGTATCCAACTTCTGTATCCATTCTTGTGCAACCACCCTCCCCGAGGCATCAAATGTTGGAAGTGTCAGCTTACTCACCCTGTGCTACAAATCCCTGTTGGGGTGGTAAGTTACTTGGCCTCCCTTCGATCCATTCCTATATTGTGAAATTGAATGAATGGAAGGTGGTGCCTTATCTCAAGATCAACTTGCATATAAGCCTCCATACTTGCATTGATATCTCCTTCCACTAGACTTTGTTCTTCACCTCCATTATTTGGTCCATGCTTGGGTAGAAATGTGGGTTGCATGGGGCATGTAACCTTATTGCTTTGAGTCTTAGATCTAGAATTGTTGGAATGACTACCTTTCAAGCCATTGTTTGAAGTTGATCTACAATTGTTGTTTTTGTCATTCATGGACTACATCATTAATTGTATCATTTGAGTCGTTTGCTCTTGCTGCTTGGCCATTTGCTCCTGTACTTGAGCCATCTATTTCAAGAAATTATCGAACTGATCATCTTTGTCTCCCATCTTCTTACCTCAGTCTCCTATTCTGGAAGTCTCTACCGCTGCTTTCTTTCTTTCCCTCTCAATGGCGTGTTGATCTCTTTGACTCAACTGCATAAAATACCCTCAGGTTGGTAGGGTTTGAGGCTCTGATACCACTGTAAGGTCCTAAGGTAGAATGTAACAATTTAATACTGTGAATTTTCCAAAACTGATTATGTAGTAACTAATCCAAATATTACTCAAGTAACACTCAGAAAAACTAAAATCACTAATCACATAGAATAAGACAATGTTGCTTAGAAATTAAATAGGCAGTAGATACAACTGTAGACTCCAATCCAGAATCACAAGATATATGTGTATGTATTGGATTTAGCTTCATTACAAAGAGTGCACCAGAAAGAGTCATGCAAGCTTCCACAGATATCTCTATTGATGTACGCATGCACTTTGTTGGCAACCCGTCTTCAAAACAAGAAGAGCATTACATAACCTTGATTTTTCCCAAGTGAGTAAACTCTCAACTACTAGTAATGATCGCCCAGGAATTGTCAAGCCATCATTGGATGCTCTACTTTGATAAGCGAATAGTGAAATCTGGATCTCCTGCCTTGACTTGCCTCCGGGAAAAAAGATGTTCGGATTGCTTAGGCGTTGCTGCAATCGGTTGATGATTGTGAGCTCACTCTGACTGTCGATGGAATGCAAGTTGATTTGGCGCCACTCCTGATGCGATCTTTGTACACCCGATAATAGTTGGCGGTGTGTGAGCACTCGGCCAGAGCTGGGAGGCTCGACCTGGTCAATAAAGGTTATCGACTCCTCTTAAGCGCCAACCCCTATTTCAACAACCTTCGTGTACAATGTGTGATGTCTCCAATGTGAACATGATCAATGACAATTCTACAAACCAAACCAAACTAGGAATCAACGATTGATAGATGATGATGGGAGAAACACAAATTTATCCAAGGTGAAGCTACGCCCACCTGGATGCCTCTGTAAGAGCGAACTACGTCCTCTCTGCACTGAAAGGCCAGACACTGTTCAAAATTCGTGATGCTAGAAACATTAAGGCACCATATATAAATACCAAATGATATGCCAAACCCAAGGAGGTCAGCTACAAAGTAACATTAAAATTCAAATTTAATTAGTATCAAATTGGCGCCAACACCAAATGGGTCGGCCACAACAATTTATTTATTAGTTTATTTATTTAATAGTTTAGTGTTAACAAACACTATTTCAAAAACAAGTCATCCCCTTCTCAATTTAAATTTAGGACATTACATAATGCATCAAAGAAAGGGTTGTGATACACTCAGTTGCACAAGTTTTTTTCCTCTTGGTATGATCTCACATCAAGCTAAGAACCCAAAGGTGACTATAAAATATATTTTGTAATGTTTTTAATATTTTCTACAACTAGCCTCATCTTATCAATTTTGCTTGTCCTCCAAAAGAAGGTAAGGCAATGGATTGTATAAGGGGTCCAAAAAAAGCATTATTATTGACATTTTACACCACACTCCCAATGCATGTCTATAAGGCAAACTTCTCTTATTGCATCAAGCTCAAATTTTTTACATTCTTTACTTTATTTGAGATGTCAATTGACTTCAAAATAATTATCTTGCCATTTGAAGCTGCTAAAAAATTGATGAAGGTGTAATTCCTTCCAGCTATCCACCCATCTACAAGAATGGTGCACTAAGACTTTCAACACTACTTTTCTTCTTTAAAAAAATTGCCTTTGCATTTGCAACAACATCCCAAAATATTTGTTCACTTAAATCTTTTTGAGTGTGGGCCTTGTGCCATTTTATTGAAACTATTAATGTCATCACTAAATACTCCTAGTATAGAATTCTCACTATGTTAAAAGAAAGGTGGTTGTAATACCATAAATTTGCACATGCCATCTGCTTCTTTGTGCACCTCGTTATTCCACCTTATTCCTTGTAGCAAATGTTGTGCTCCAAACATATTTTTTGATTAAAAAAACTATGTGATTGGACTCTACTCAAGGTAGGAAAAGTGAATGTGTTAAATATGTGTGGACCACAACCAAAGCCAACAATATAGCCATATCTATCTTCATCTGATCTACCAAGTCTAGACTAATGGTTGCTACTATGATTGTGGATACCCTCACCATCTCTAGTTTATTTGATCCAACAATGCAAGGGTTGCATCTATTTTATTTTATCCCTTTTTTTGTTTTTTTTACATGATCTAGTATTGTGTCAAGAAATGCATGCAATATGGTACTTGAGATGATTGATGCCTCCAAAAAAACAAATTCTGCAAAAAAGTGCAAATCACACTCCCTTAAACTAATCCAATTGTGCCATATTTCCAAGCAACATCACAACTTTTAAAAGAATGCCTTTAATTGCTAGTGTCGAGCCTTATACAAAGTTGGATGTAATTGTATGCTATCCTATAACTTATTTAAATACAAAACAAACAATGATTTAAACATAAAATGTAAAATAAAATTTATGAAAAATGCATTTCAAACATAATTAAATAACAAGAATATAAAATCTTATGTACAATTAAAAAAAAACTTAACAATTAACAATTTCATTCATAAAAACTAACATATATCACCAATAAAAATTATGGAAATCAAATTCAATGCATGCAAAATTGTAAATCAGTTTACAAACCCAATGTTAAAATTTTTAGAAAGAGTATACATGCTTGGAAAAAAACAAAAAAAAAACTTAGAAATAAAAAAATTCTCAAATCTCCCATAAGCTCACTCCAATTCGCACTAAGGGATGCTTAAATATCATGTGAGCTTTATCTGTGGGTGTGTGGGGCTTAAATAGAAAGGCAAAACAGTGTTTTGTAGAGTAAAACCTACATATATAAATATGAGCAGTCACCAGTACTTATGTGAGTCTGGCACTAAAACTTGCGAAAATTTTGTGAATTCCCACTATAAAAACTCGTCAACAAGAATTTTTTGCTAGTATTCAATGAGTATTCCATACATGTTTTTGACAATCGGATCATTCCTTGGGAAACCAACAAAAATTCTTATCCATACTGACTCATAAAGCAAGGATGCTCTTCAATGATGCTTCAGTCATCACCAACTTGTCAAGGTTTTCGCTTAGCTCCAAAATCATGTGTTGTTAGTAGATATTTTGGTTTTAGGAAAATTTATTGTTAACAATTGATCAACAGAAAATTTACTGTCAGCAATTCATCATGGTGGAAAATTCACCGAAGGAAAATTCACCATCAAGTAAAATTTACCATTAGCAATTCACCATGGTAGAAAATTAACCGCTAATAATTTTTAATATATAGAGTTGCCTTAATGGTTCAATATTGATAAGAGTAAGTGCTGCAATGATTAAGCTCTCCATTTTGCTCACTAAGAGAAAGGACAACATTAAGATTATCACAACAATCTAGGTAGCATTTATTTGTGACCTTAGGATCTCTAATGTATGATGATTTCTTATAAGTAACGAGAATTTTCCAAGTGGATATATCTCAGGATGGCTCAGGGCAAGCCCAACAAAATCACAAAATTCCTAGCCATTGCATTCGAAGGATATATTGGATTGGATGCCACTATAACAACTAAAGCTTAGTACTCGTGTACCAAAAGCCTTTTAAGTTTCTTCCTCTTGTAAACTGGCAAAATAGCCTTCACTGATGAAGAATAGTGACCGCAATACAGCCATCAGAACTGAAAAGGATGCTTGCAGTTGCTCACAAAGCAGTATAATGCATGAAAACTAATTATTGCAACTAAACTAGCCCATCTACAAATAAGTTATTATGTTTTTTTTGTTCATGTACCATGGGTATAATTATATACTTGCAAATGGAAGATCCGTGCCTGTTCACCAAGTTAAGTAACTTGTAATATGTTAGTGTGATACACATCATGAGGAATAGAGATTCAAAACCTTCTCTTGATTCAAAAGACTATAAGTCAATGCCACTGAGCTGTTTGTTTTGCAAAACATATTGCTTTTTCCCTTGGCAAAAATACCACAATACAAAAGAGTTTATTTGTAAAAAATAAATAATATAATTATACAATATCATATCCAATTTGAGTATTGTAGTTTAAAGTAAATACTCACTTTAAACATCAATGTTGAGGATTGCAATCACAATAGTTTTCCTCGATCTGCTTCTATGGACTATACTCACTGTAAATATCAATGTTGAGGACTGCATTCAGAACATGGACATTGATGATTGCATGTTGAACATAGATATGAAAGTGAAAATAACATCCAATTAATCTAAGGGGCTGGGTTCAATTGGTGAGAATGATAGTGTGTTATATCATCTATCAAGTTTCAAATTTCGAATATGAGATTGGATCAGATTTGATTACCGATGACTTTAGCAGAATAAATCCCCTTTCTTGTGACAGCTTAGCCAAAAGAGACTTCTAGAATAGTTATATGCTTACTCAAATTGTTGAGATTTGTTCAAAAACAGAGATGCGGATGTCTATGTAATCTGGTCGAATTCATTATAAAAGCAGCCAATTCAAGATTGAACCTGGAAGATCTTTGAGAAACATTCAGTGGCTTCTACACCAAATGTAAATAATCTTTTATAAAAGAACTTAATTTAGGTTTGATACATGACAATACATTTCATGTGTACTGTTTAAATTCAGGGTAGACCCACAAAAATTCTTCACAAATTAAAGGAAAAAAGATGAACAGCAGGAGAGTGTAGATTTAGCGGATAGAAGCAAATTCTACAGTAACACCAATATAACATACCTTAAAGACGCTACCTGATGCATTGCAAATCAACGTTCACTTCCAAATTATCTTTGGTGATTTAGTAAAAATTCAGGTTACTTCAACATCCACAGTCTTGCCCTTGTATTTTTCATATAACCTTTTGATCTCAGGACTGCCAGATAGAAACCTTCGAGTGAAATCCTCCTCAGTTATAAGCAGAATTCTAGTCAGAATAAGGTCATCGCGAGCTCCCAATGCATTTAGATACTTAAACACCTTATAGCGTGGCATCATCCTCCTCTCTACACTAAAGTTTATGAATTGAGGATATTTAACCACAACATTTGGCTTTAACCCCAGAGTACTTGTCAAGAACTCCATATTCTTCTCTATCTTACCTACAGAGGAACAAAGAAATCGAGGATCCCTAGCAAGAATTCGTTTGATCTCATGGTCTAGGAGGCCTGTGTTTTCCAAAATTTTCAATTTATTATTCACTAGTTCAAAATGATAAGACGCAATCGCAGGTGCTTTCCTGAGAGCCTTCGATAGTTTAGCCTTTGACCCAAAAAACTTGATCAGTGACAAGATTCTCGGAGCAAGAGTTTTATCTAAATTGCCAATAAGAATTCTGGGTTGGTGGGAGACGATGTAATTCACATCTTCTGTAGCTATCCCTAATGTTTTCAAGTATTCAAGTTTAGGCTTCAAATGGTCATCAACCGAACGAATAAGAATACTAGGGTCTCTGATAATGGTTTTCCTTACCTGCTCTGTAGTGAATCCAGAGTCTATGAATATCTGAAGTACCTTATGGGCTCTGTCTGTGGATTTTCTTCTGAAGAGGCTGGGGTCTTTGCTTATCACTAATTCGATTTGAGAGGAAGACAAACAGCATTCCTTGAGCAAGAATTGTTTCATGGCATTATGGCGGCGCTGTCTCATTTCTTCTATTCGTGGGCTTAACTGTGACTGCCTTGTGGGGATGGCGCCACATGATATACGCCATGAAAATTTTGACGAAATGAGGACTGTTGGTGGATATCTAACAAATGAAACAAGAAAATCAGGCGTTGTCAAAGCCATTGGATGTACGGAAATGGAAGGAAGATGAGATACAAGCGAAGCAGGTCGAGTAAAAAGAGAAACCGTGGTATCATAATCTGAGCTACAGCAAAATAAGGAATCCATTCAAGATAAGCTGGGTTTGCATTCGTAGTGAATGGCCCTCTTCTCTTGCTTTAGGATAAGCTGGTTTTGCATTCGTAGTGAATGGCCCTCTTTTCTTGCTTTAATGTTTTATCGTTGCCATACAAAGAAAAAAGAAAAAGAAAAAGAAATAGTGGAGAGCTAACATTTGTTTTTACAACTATACAATTGAATGGATTTTTAATGTTCATCAGATCAATATAGTCTATGGGATAGTATACATTTTTTTATTTTTTTTGCTTTGTGAAGTGTTTATTTTCTATTATTCAAATTGACAATGAATTATATCATTTTCTTCACCTTCTCTTTGTTGATTAATTGTTAAAATACTCGTGCTCAACTCAATGTCATTGTATGCATTGCAATTTAGTATAAAGTGTATTTTGTTTCCATTATTGTGTTGTACAAAAGACACAAACATTTAAACATTCAATCCACTTAGCAAATTCAATTACAGTAATGAAAGAAAGCATGAAACATTCAACAACATCACATAACACATGAACATCAAGATTTTTACGTAAAAAATTCAAATTGGGTAAAACCACAATGAAGATTAGCTCAAAATATATTATAACCGGTTATAGTATATTTATATAAGTGTTCATCGCAGGTGGATTCACTGTCCAAGTGGACTCACTGCCCACTAAGAGAAAAAAATATAGAAGAGAGTTTGTGGCTCACAGCCTAGATTGAACTGTTAGAATTGCATCTATCATATGCATGAATTATAGTTTCAATGAAGCTCAATAAACTGACTTTACACACTTCATTTGATTCCAATCTAACACTCTACTTTCCTTTGCATTTGTATCACTCTAATCTTCTACTCAACATTCACAATTTAAATTCGCAATACTCTGATAATATTCACTCAATTCACATCATATTCATGTCTCACATTCATCAAAATACAAAAAAAAATCTATATATATCCACTTCAAGCATAACATCAATTTGGTTGGCCTAATTAAATGTATCGTACAAAATATACAATATATGATTTGTCAACTCAAATCCTTCCACACATGCCTTGTGCCAAGATTCAATTCTTTAAACAATTTGAAATAGGTAGGCATGGACCTATAATAGCTCCCACATAACTCTGCAACATTTATTTAACCTTTGCATATCTTCACATCTATTCAATTGTATACCCATATTCAGACATGTGTACCTCAAAACATCATGCAAATTGGAATTCATACTCTATTGACATCTGTCAGCATCTCCTTCAGACTACAAAGTCAAAAATCTATCTACGGAAAAATGTGGACTCTCCTACTCACATGCATTGTATAAGAAATGACTATAATTTGTTAAGTCAAACTTCTGTTATTCATATCTTTCAAACCAAAAGCCAAAGCAAGATGGAATTCTAAAATTAGATGCTTCTACCAACCAAAAATATTATGCTAGAACCACAAAGAGAAATGTTCATTCACGGACCTGTGCAGACCCAAAAACTAGATGCTTTGTTACACAAAAATGTCAGAATTGACACTAAGTCAATTTTCATCGCGAGTATCTTCACTGGATCAAACCATCAAGCAAAATTGTCTTCCACAAACATTACAAAGCATGTTAGAATCAACCAAAAATGATTTGCACCAAAGTCATCACACCAAGATGTAATGTTGACATCAATACATAATAGTGTACCTTGTACTAATCCTACATGCTCATGTTGCCTACAACAACATCAATGACAAACTTCTCATTCTTCCAACTAAATTGGTATAAAATTTTACACTGTTTAATAAAACATCCTCATTAAACTTTCAAGTAAATTGTTATTTGATCACTTGCATTTCAAAAGCTAAATAACAAGTAATTGTTGTAATTCATTAAAATTAAATGGTTATGCGTAACGATAACAACTAAATAAACTAGCTACTATTTGCAAATTTTAAATATACAATTGAAAGTCCTTCTAATGTGTTTCACATTTCAATGGCTAAACAAAAATTGTATTCAAATGAATATTTACAATAACATGTTTATAATGTCTCCTACATTTTTAAACCCCTAATTGAATTTGAGTCATTGACTTATCTTATTGATTAAGAAATATGAGGCTTCATCCTATTGTTTTGTTCAATGAGAATATTGAAACATAAATGTTAACAATATACAATGCCGACAACTAGAACAAATTAATAATTATTCATTTTATGAAAAATGATGTTTATATTGTTTGATATCTATCATTAACTAATGTGCATTGAAATAATGCTAACTATTGAAAATCATTACGTATTAAAGATAAAATTTGTCAATGAAATTGTTCAAACTAAAATTGTCTCCAATTAGAAAATTTAAGGATTCCATAGAATTTAAAAACTATTTTATAAATTTCCTATAACCTTTAATCTTAGAAGTAATAGTATATTATGAAAATATTCACGGAATTCATAAGGTTATAGTAGAAACTAAATTGGATAGTAAATTGTTTCATTTGTTGTAAGATTTGTGAGAAACTAATGTTTACAACAAGTCGATCGTTACTTATATGTTAACCCATTTATTCCATTATATGTATATTTTTGTATGATTGTGTATCCTTTGGTATTTATATATCTTAATTAATTGTTATAAGTATTTTAAGCTTAAATTTATTAAACTATATATCATATTATAATATATATATGTATTTATATTGTCATATCGCATATTTATATTTATTTTCATTGTAAACACCAAAACATAAAAATAAAAGTTTGTTTTTTACTGGGTCAGGCCAAAAGCGTCCACAACCCTTAAACCTACTTACACATAGACCTCATTTTTTAAAATAACACTTATTTTGTAAAAATATTTGTATGTGCATATATACACGTATAATTTGTTTAATTTTTTTAGTTTAGTTAAGTTGTATGAAGACCTATGAATATTTTCTATTTAAAGATTCTCAAGGAATGTGAAATTTTCAAGTATAAATGTTACACAAAGAAATTCTCTTTTAATTTTTATTTTCTCACTTGTATTCTTGGTGAAGTTTCCTTAAAATCAATTAACATTTTTTTTATATATATGCATCTAAATTTGGACCTAACATTTATATTTGCACTAGGTTGACCTAGAATTGTAATTTATTTATTTAGATTACAATATAAAATTTTATAAAATTTTAGATGCAAGAGTGTAGATTCTAGATAAAATATTTTTGAACATATAAAAAACCAAACAAACAACCTACCTAAAAACACAAACTTTTCCTCTTGATGGAGACTAATGTTGAGCCTATCCCTCACTCCCTTTGATTTTGAAATCCCTCTCCTAAGTTTCCTTTGTCTCTACTAACTTTCTTCAAAAGCTAATAATATTTGCTAACCATTTTCTTTTCCCATTTTCTTTAAATTTGAACATATTAGATTGAAAAATTATCTCCATTGATTTAGCCTTTTAACGAGTAGAGTAAAATTAAGTTTTAAAATAATCTAAATAATTTCTAAAGATGCCTAATTAATCAAGGGAGTTGGTTTAGGAGTTAATTGAGATGGAGGAGTTATCTCCTTGTCTCTTTAGTCTGGTTGAGAATAAAAAATAATAAAATATGTATTTTCACACATTCGAGTGTGAATTTTAGACAACAATTAAATTAAAATAGTGTGACTATTGTTTTCCCCATGCAAATCTCAAATTAGTTCTAAGCAATAAAATAAATCAAGCAAATTGTGGAGATTGACAAATTTAATTAACTCAAATCATAATTCACTTAACAAATCAATCATTTCAATTTAACTCTTCTTAAAAAAATTGATTATTACTTAACTAATTAGTTAATTAGTGTCTAAATTATTTAATTAATATTTTTGGATAATTCATTTTTATTATAAATTTGCAAAGAAGATATAATTAATTAATTTACTATTTTACAATATTTGGTTTATTTTATATTATTTGTTTATTTATTTTATTTTTATTGTTCTTATTAACTTTATTAAATTGATCAAATAATGCATACCCTTAGCTTATACTTTATAATTTAATTATTCTCTTAGCTTAATAAAAAAAGTTTTTAATGTATCAAAGAAAGAATTGTGACACATGACACTCAGTTGCACAAGTTTTTTTCCCCTTGGTATGATCTCACTTCAAGCTAAGAACCCAAAGGTGACTATAAATATATTTTGTAATGTTTTTAATATTTTCTACAACTATAGTCATCTAATCAATTTTGTCTATCCTCCAAAAGAAGGTAAGGCAATGGGTTGTATAAGGGGTCCAAAAAAAGCATTATTATTGACATTTTACACCACACTCTCAATGTATATCTATAAGGCAAACTTCTCTTATTGCATCAAGCTCAAAGTTTTTACATTCTTTACTTTATTTGAGATGTCAATTGACTTCAAAATAATTCTCGCCATTTGAAGCCGCTGAAAATTTGATGGTGTAATTCCTTCCACCTATCCACCCATCTACAAGAACGGTGCATCAAGACTTTCAACACTACTTTTCTTCTTTAAAAACATTGTCTTTGCATTTGCAACAACATCCCAAAATAGTTGTTCACTTAATTCTTTTTGAGTGTGGGCCTTGTGCCATTTTATTGAAACTATTAATGTCATCAATAAATACTCCTAGTATAGACTTTTCACTATGTTAAAAGAAAGGTGGTTGTAATACCATAAATTTGCACATGTCGTATGCTTCTTTGTGCACCTCCTTATTCCACCTTATACCTTGTAGCAAATGTTGTGCTCCAAATATATTTTTTGGTAAAAAAAATTGTGATTGGACTCTACTCAAGCTAAGTGAAGTGAATGTGTCAAATATGTGTGACCACAACCAAAGCCAACAATATATGCCATATCTATCTTCATCTTCTCTACCAAGTCTAGATTAATGGCTGCTACTATGATTGTGGACACCCTCACCATCTCTAGTTTATTTGATCCAACAATGCAAGGGTTGCTTGCATCTCTTTTATTTTGCCCCTTTCATTGTTTATTTTATATGATCTAGTATTGTGTCAAGAAATGCATGTGATATGTTACTTGGGATGATTGATACCTCCAAATAAACAAATTGTGCAAAAAGTGCAAATCACACTCCTTGAAACTAATCCAATTGTGCCATATTTCCAAACATCACAACTTTTAAAATAATGCCTTCCATTACTAGTGTCGAGTCTTATACAAAGTTGGATGTCATTGTATACTATCCTATAACTTGTTTAAATACAAAACAAACAATGATTTAAACACAAAATGTAAAATAAAATTTATGAAAAACGCATTTAAAACATAATTAAATAACAAGAATATAAAACCTTATGTACAATAAAAAACTCAACAATTTTGTTCATAAAAAATAACATATATCACCAATAAAAATTATGGAAATCAAATTCAATGCGTGCAAAATTGTAAATCAGGTTTACAAACCCAATATTAAACATTTTAGAAAGAGTATACATGCTTTGCAGGGTTTGTACCCACAGGCCTTGAACTCGGTTCAGGTTCGCCTGTGGGTACGTGTTGGGTGCGCATAGGGTGCATGCCCAGCATTGTGGGTTTGCCCGGGTGCGCACACCCGTGCGAACCCATAGTGTTGAGCGCACACCCTATGCGCACCTAGCGTGAACCCAGGTGAATGATACATGGACCTAGGCGAACCAACTACAAACCCAAGTGAACCCAGGAGAACCCACGACCCAGGACATAAAAAGTGGGCCCAAACATTAATAAAATACATTTTTTATTATTATTAATTTTTCTCCTAACCCTAAAATAGCCCAATATGAGGCCTTTAAACACTCAAACATTTCATTTTTACCTCTCATTTCGCTCTCACCATATTTTCTCTCCATCTTGGCATTTTGAAGGGAGGTGATTGTATTCGAAGGAGATTGATTGTGGAGTGCCAAATAGCTTCTACAAAGGAGATTTAAGTGTTTAAGGTATGCATTTAAACCCTATTATTTAGTCTTTTGATGAATTTTTTCATGTTTTTGATGGATTTTTTCAAGTTTGTGAAAAAGTTTTTCAAGTATGTTTTTTTTTTTTTTTCCATTTTTTTTATAGATTGCAACAATGGCTAGTAGTCAAAGTTTAGTGGGTGGGGAGGGAAATCAAAAATTCAAAATTGATAAAGGATCTCCTTTATGGAGACATACCACAATAATTTCACAAATTCCTAGAGGTGGGGGTTTGTTTGGAAGTTTAATTTTTGCAATGCACAATATAATAGCTCCTATTACCAAGTGAAACTTCATTTTATGAGCCCTGGTGGTAAAGGGATTAATATGTGTGAGGGCCCATATAAGAAGGGGTTGCCTGCGGTACAAATAACAAGATTTATAAAAAAACAAGAAGATGCTAACAAATTGGTTGCAAAAGGAAAACAAAGTGGTTATAGTTCTGAAAAGAAAAAGACAATGACATTACCCTCTCAGACAATTAGGGCCTCCAAACATCCTTGCTTGTCTATGCCCTCTATGGAAGATGAAGATGAAGAACCACAAATCGCCACCCACAAGAGAGATCCATTGGAGAGGGCATTTAAAATGGAGGCAAGAGATATTGTTGAAGAAAAAATTGCACGTTGCCTCTATGCAAATGGTCTTCCATTCAACTTAGTGAGATCAACATATTGGCGAGACATGGTGTCAGCAATAAATAGTGCACCTCCTAGTTTCATAAGTCCTGGGTATGAAAAGGTGTGTACCACCTTATTGCAAAAAGAGAAGAAACCTATAGAAGCCCAACTGAAACCAATTAGAGATTCTTGGATTGAAACAAGTGTATCTATTGTTTCTGATGGATGGAAAGATTGCAAAAACCATCCATTGATCAATGTTATTGCAGTGTCCCCTAAGAGGGCAATGTTTTTGAGGGCAGTTGACTGTGAAGGGGAAGTGAAAGATGCATAGTTCATTTCCAAGATTCTCATTGACTCCATAAAGATGGTGGATAATGAAAATGTTGTCCAAATAATTACAAACAATGCAAAAGTTTGCAGGGCTACAAGTGTTTTTGTAGAGGCTAGATATGAGCACATCTTTTGGACACTATTCACCGTACACTCCCTCAATTTGGTGATGCAAGCAATTGACAACCAAATAGAGTGGGTGAAAGAAATATACCAGGAGGCCAAGGAGATCCAGATGTTTGTGACAAACCACCATATGTCACAAGCAATTTTTAGAAAACTTTCAAGATTGGAATTATTGAAGGTAAATTTAATTTATTTAGTTTCATTTATGTCATGTTTTACATAAATGAATAAAATATTTTTTTGTGTTATTTACATATTTTAAATGTGTTATTAACTTACTATTAACATGTTCTTAGGTTGCTGAGACCTGGTTTACATCTCACACAATTGTTCTAAGATGACTTGTGAAGGTGAAAGAGGCATTGAGTCAAATGGTTATTAGCAACCAATAGGGTATATGGAAGCAATCAAATTCAGAGAGGGCCCAAAAGGTCAAGGCATTAATCTTGGATGACAATTAGTGGGATCATGTGAATTATGTATTGGAGTTCAACGAACCTATCATGTCTATGCTTTGGTTTGTTGATATAGATGAACCATGCTTGGGGGATGTCTATGATAGCATGGACACAATGTTGGAGAAAATAAAAATAGAAATACAAAAGAGAGAATGATCCTGAAGACACCTTTTACAAAAGGGTGGAAGCAATCATTCTTCATCATTGGAACAAGATGACAACACCATTGCACCTCCTTGCATATGCCCTATCCCCGAGGTACTATACCACAGAAGTATTTTCTATCCTAGGGAGAATACCACCATATAGAGATTCTGAAGTTGCTAATGGGCATAAGAGGGCATTTAGTAGAATCTTTAGTGGTCCAAAAGTGCAAACAAGTGTTATGAAAGAATTTGGATAAGAATTTGGATTGTTTATCTCAAGAAAAAATCATACCGCTTTTGTTGTCAAAGACCAATCCAAAATGGATGCTATTACATGGTGGTACCTCCATGGTCAAAATTATATGTACCTCCAACCTCTTGCAATCAAGATCCTCTCACAAGATTTTTTGGTTTTTTGCCAATTGTATTATAGAATTTAACACTTAACATTCTTGAATTTATCTTGCATTTTTTACTTTTTATTTAGTTGGTTTTCTCTCTAGGTTGCAAGCTCTTTTTAACCTAATGGTATCCCAACACTCACCTCGCCTACCTTAGGGCTTATGGATGCCAAGTTGGGGTCCGGGAGAACACTTAGATGCCAACCTCTTGCAATCAAGATCCTCTCACAAGATTTTTTGGTTTTTTGCCAATTGTATTATAGAATTTAACACTTAACATTCTTGAATTTATCTTGCATTTTTTACTTTTTATTTAGTTGGTTTTCTCTCTAGGTTGCAAGCTCTTTTGTCGTTGAACGGAATTGGAGTACATACTCCTTTATCCACTCAATGAAGCGTAACCGGTTGGCTGCAAAAAGAGTTGAAGACTTGGTGTATATTCATTCCAATTTGTGTCTTCTGCCACGTAAGGATCCTCAATACAAGCATGGGGCAGTGAAGCTTTGGGATGTAGCACCCGAGTCTGATAACTTGGATGCAACCATTCAAGATCTTGCTAGAGCCACTATGGATGATGTGGATGATAATGATGACATACTACATGGTGTTGGAACTGCTTTGGGTTCAAATGATGATGATTTTGAAGTTGAATCTGCTGAAAATCCAAGTCATGATGATTTTTTAATAATCCTTTTGATGATTGATGAACAATGATCATTGAATCATGTTTCATGAACTACATTTTGTAATTCAATAATTGTGATGATTTCCATTGTAATCGTGAACATAGACGTATATGATATCATTGATATGGCTTATTTGAATATTTTTCAACTATCAATTGGCATTTAATATTTATCTTTGGCATTTGGCATTGATCAATGATCAAGTATCATACAATGTAATGATTTAGTTTTACAATTCTGTACATATATATATATATATATACACGTACTCAAACCCCTAAAAAAAAATTGCACGTACCCACATACCGGGTTCTCGTACCCGCACCCATCCCCGAACCTGAACCGGTAAGTTAGAAAAGAAACAGAACAAAAAGAATTAACTTAGAAATAAAAAAATTCTCAAATCTCCCATAAACTCACTCCAATTCGCACAGAGGATGCTTAAATATCGTGTAAGCTTTATCTGTGGGTGTGTGGGGCTTAAATATATATGAACAGTATCCTGCGAGCTTAAGGGTCTAACTCACCGAACACTCACTCGTACTTATGTCAGTTTGGCACTAAAACTTGCGAAAATTTTGTTCTAAAAACTTTGTGAATTCCCACTATAAAAACTCGACAACAAGAATTTTTTTGGCAAGTATTCAATGAGTAGTATTCCATATATGTTCTTGGCAATCTGATCGTTCCTTGGGAAACCAACAAAAAGTCTCATCCAAACTAAAATTTGATAAGAGTCATTATGGCCATTGTTCCATATAATATGGCCTTTCATGTCCATATTGATTCATAAAGCAAGGATGCTCTTCAATGATGCTTCAATCGTCACCAACTTGTCAAGGTTTTCGCTTAGCTCCAAAATCCTGTCTTGTTAGTAGATATTCTTGGTTATATGACTGGCAAAGCACATTTAGAGGTGCCTTGAGGGTTCAATATTGATAACAGTAAGTGCTGCACTCAATTTACAGTTTGCGATTAAACTCTCCATTTTGCTCACTAAGAGAAAGGACAACATTAAGATTATCATAACAATCTCGGTAATATTTATTTGTGACCTTAGGATCTCTAACGCATAATGATTTTTTTAGTTTAATCTAGGATTTTCCTAAGTGGATATTCTCAGGATGGCTCAGGGCAAGCCCAAAAAAATCACAAAATACCTAGCCATTCCATTCTAAGGATATATTGGATTGGATGTCACTATAACAACAAAAGCTTAGTACTCATGTACCAAAAGCCTTTACTTGGTTCGGTGTGTCTAGTTGGTCAACAAGACACCATCGTAATGCATACCTGATACTTTGCCTGTTGATTCCCTGTCAAATCCAAATGGGACTGATAAGCTGGAATGTAGAAGGACTTATTATAAATGATCTTCCAACATAAGAAAAAGCCTTGGCAGTTACATGTTATTGTTACAGCCTTAAATGGTAAGAATCATGAAAGCTGCTGGTCTGCCAGTATGTATTGCTGATGCTCGCCTTGCTGATAAAGTGCTTGCTGCACTACCTTTTGACCATCCCAGTTTTATCCCTCTCAAAAGGAATTGGTTCACCAAGAGATCATACACTTTCGTTTTTGGAAAGGTGAATCTCTTCGAGAGATTTTAACTTTTAAGTTACCTCTACTAACCTCTGACTGAGCAGGCTCTTAGAGGGAACCAATGTCCCTCTACTATATATCTCAATTTTAAATGGAAAGCTGTTCTATTAAAGAGCTCTTAATCATCTGAAGGATCTAGTTAGTTGATGGCTTGGTTGAGGGAAGCAATTTGTTGAATGGTGGGCTCAAAGCCTCAATCTCTCGAGATGTGCTTGGCAGGTTGTTTCCTTCCAGAGTGAGCTTGTACAAATCAGCTTCATTTAGATGTCTACTCAGATGGAATTCATTGGAGAGCAGAGATGACCTAATGGAGCCCACATCAGCTACGCGCATCTTAGTCTTTTCTAGGTCCAATTATTCTTTCTTCCTCTTGTAAACTGGTAAAATAGCCTTCAATGATGAAGAATACTGACTGCAATGCAGCCATCAGACCTGAAAAACTATGCTTGCAGTTGCTCACAAAGCAAGTATAATGTGTGAAAACTGCTTATTGCAACTAAACTAGCCTATCTACAAACAAGTTATTATTTCTTTTTTGTTTATGTACCATGGGTATAATTATATACTTGCAAATGGAAGATCCGTGCCTGTCCACCAAGTTAACTTGTAATATGTTAGTGTGATCCACATCATGATGAATAGAGATTCAAAACCTTCTCTTGATTCAAGGGATCATAAGTCAATGCCACTGAGCTGTTGTTTTACAAATCATATTGCTTTTTCCCTTGACAAAAATACCACAGTACAAAATAGTTTATTTGTAAAAATAAATAATATAATTATACAATATCATATCCACTTTGAGTATTGTAGTTTAAAGTAAATACTCACTTTAAACATCAATGTTGAGGATTGCATTCACAATAGTTTGCCTTGATCTGCTTCTATGGACTACTCACTGTAAATATCAATGTTGAGGACTGCATTCAGAACATGGACATTGATGATTGCATGCTGAGCATAGATTTGATAGTAAAAATAACATCCAATTAATCTAAGAGGCTGAGTTCAATTGGTGAGAATGATGGTGTGTTATATCATCTATCAAGTTTCAAATTTTGAATATGAGATTGGGTCAGATTTGATTACCAATGACTTTAGCAGAATAAATCCCCTTTCTTGTGACAGCTTAGCCAAAAGAGACTTCTAGAATAGTTATATGCTTACTCAAATTGTTGAAATCTGTTCAAAGACAGAGATGATGATATCTATGTAATCTGATTGAATCCATTAAAAAAGCAGCCAATTCTAGATTGAAACTGGAAAATCTTTGAGAAACATTCAGTAGTTTTTACACCAAATGTAAATAATCCTTTATAATAGAACTTAATTATGGTTTGATACATGACCATACATTTCATGTGTCCTGTTTAAATTCAGGGCAGAACCACAAAAATTCTTCAGAATTAAAGGGAAAAACTGCAGAAGAGTGTAGATTTAGCAGATAGAAGCAAATTCTACAGTAACACCAATAAAACATACCTTAAAGACGCTACCTGATGCATTACAAATCACCGTTCACTTCCGAACTATCTTTGGTGATTTGGTAAAAGTTCAGGTTACTTCAACATCCGCAGTCTTGCCCTTGTATTTTTCATATAACCTTTTGACCTCAGGACTGTCCGATAGAAACCTTTGAGTGAAATCCTCCTCACTCATAAGCAGAATTCTAGTCAGAGTAAGGTCATCGCGAGCT
Organism: Sequoia sempervirens; assembly: GCA_007258455.2. Taxonomy (NCBI): domain Eukaryota; kingdom Viridiplantae; phylum Streptophyta; class Pinopsida; order Cupressales; family Cupressaceae; genus Sequoia; species Sequoia sempervirens. Next base: position 12,425 of record VDFB02162101.1, on the reverse strand, counting down.
CGCAATGTATTTAGATACTTAAACACATTATAGCGTGGCATCATCCTCCTCTCTACACTAAAGTTTAGGAGTTGAGGATATTTAACCACAGCATTTGGTTTTAACCCCAGAGTACATGTCAAGAACTCCATATTCTTCTCTATCTTACCTACAGAGGAACAAAGGAATCGAGGATCCTTTTCAAGAATTCGTTTGATCTCATGATCTAGGAGGCCTCTCTTTTCCAAAATCTTCGATTTATTATTCGCTAGTTCAAAATCATAAGACGCAATCCCAGGTGCCTTTCTGAGAGCCTTCAATAGGTTAGCCTTGGACCCAAAAAACTTGATCAGTGATAAGATTCTCGGAGCAAGAGTTTCATCTAATCTGCCAGTAATAATTCTGGAATCTCGGGAGACGATATAATTCACATCTTCTTCAGCTATCCCTAATGTTTTCAAGTATTCAATTTTAGGCTTCAAACTGTCATCAACCTTACGAACAAGAATACTAGGGTTTCTCATAATAGTTTTCCTTACCTGCTGTATAGTGAATCCAGAGTCTCTGAACATCTTAAGTACCTCATGGGCTGTGTCTGTGGATTTTCTTCTGAAGAGGCCGGGGTCTTTGCTTTTCAGTAATTTGATTTGAGAGGAAGACAAACAGCATTCCTCGAGCAAGAATTGTTTCATGGCATTATGGCGGCGCTCTCTCATTTCTTCTATTAGTGGGTTTAACTTTGGCTGCCTTGTGGGTATGGCGTCACATGATATACGCCATGAAAATTTTGACGAAATGAGGACTGTTGGTGGAAATCTAACAAATGAAACAAGAAAATCATGCGTCGTCAAAGCCATTGGATGTACGGAAATGGAAGGAAGATGAGATACAAGCGAAGCAGGTCGAGTAAAAAGAGAAACCCTGGTGTCATAAGCTGAGCTGCAGCAAAATAAGGAATCCATTGTAGATAAGCTGGGTTTGCATTCCTAGTGAATGGCCCTATTTTCTTGCTTCAGAGTTTTATCATTGCCATACAAAGGGAAAAAAAGTAGTGGAGAGCTAACATTTGTTACAGATACTAGGTACAAGAGCATGAGATATGATTCACAAGAACCTTCTTTTGATATAGAAGAGTTTACAACTATACAATAGAATAGGGGATTTTTAATGTTGGGAACAAGATGGTCTATGGGATAGTATTTCTTCTATTTTTATTTTGTAAAGTGTTGATTTTCTATTCAGATTGATAATGAGTTTTTTTATTTTCTTCACCTTTTCTTTATTTATTAATTGCTAAAATATTTATGTACTAGATTTAATGTCGTATGCACTACAATTTAGATGAAGTGTATTTTGTTTTCATTATTGCATCGTACAAAAGACATAAAGCCTTTCTTCCCAAACCTCTTTAGATATTTTCTACCTATACATAATATCAAAGCTAAGGGCAGGTCTGCATGCTCTTGCTTAGCTTATTTTGGCTAGCGGCTCAACATATTTAAGAATTGTTTGTGGAGTCGGTGGCCCCATGAGTATTTAATCTTTTTGCTTATTTTTTAACAGTCATCTTAAATTTATATTTATAGTAATAATAATTTCTACAATTGAAAATTGGGAAAAAAAAATCATAAACAAATATTAAAAATGAGGGAAATAAATTTGTGGAGCCATGTGACATTTTTGACAATAATCCCTACACAATAGTCATTCCATTTAAATAGGAAAGATTTCAAATTATCCTTTTCCCATAATATTTTTTTTGCATGGGGATAGGGGGTAAAATATTGCAAGACGTCAAATTATCACGTTTTCATGTGTCAATACATTTTGTAAATAATTTGATGGCTTATAACATTATCAACTTATTTGCATACAACTATTCTAGTCAAGTAGAATTTTTGGATAAGTAATTATTGCTAAGGGATGTAAAGACATTTAAGACTAAAGGATTTGGTGTAGTATACTTTTGTAAAGTTTTATGTTTAAGAGTGGTTAATTAATATTTGTAATATTGTAAATAATTTGTTTATATAAAAAATAGTGTTCTACTTAGATGAAATTTTGAGATTATGTTGTTAGCACTCTCTACCATTTATCATCAGTTTATGTTAGTAAAAATAATTAAAGGGTTACTAGGTAGACTATGACGGGCATTTTTCTTAACCATTTATAGAAATGTGTAAGAGGTGTATAAGTGTATCTTTTACTTCATAGTGGAGCGATTAAGAGTTACACTTAGACATCTTTGTCATAAGAGTCAAACCAATCAATTGGAGATTATATTTTATGTTGTGAGGAGTTATTTTTGGAGTGGGGGCATGGGTTGAATGTGGACCAACTAGACTTATTTTTTGTTCACTACCTTGAATCCATGGTTTTAGAAAATCATTCTTGGTTTCATGGGTCTCCTTATCCTATATATACAAGGCTTGAGATGAATATTGTATGTCATGCTTTTATGCAAGGTTGTGTTATCCTCCAAGTTTAGAGTATAGATCTCCTATGAAGCATGAAGATTGTTATTATATTGTAAATGTTGATTGTTCATTCAACATTGAATTCAATGCTTTAGGGGTTAGGTTTTTCCCTTTGTAGGGTTTCCTTAGGGTATATCTTGTGTTATGTGTTCTATTAGTCTATTCGTATTCTCATTCTTTGAGTGTTTCCATGCCATAATTATATTAAAATTTAACTAGATTAGAAAAATTGTATTCTCTTATGATAGGGTTAAGTAGGATTTGTGAATGTTGTTGAGAATTAAGTTATTTCAACCTTGCAAAATTTTTGGTTTTATTATTTTAATTATTTAGCATTTTTCCATATTTTAATATATTTTATTTTTAATTAGAGTAGCCTCACATGAAAATGGGGTAGGGGATTTTTGAGTTAGCATTATTTACCACATGTTGATACTTTGTATTGTGTGTTGTAAGCTTCCATTGAGGAGGTTATTCTTCAAATTTGGAGAACCCTATTGTGAGAGATTCTTTGATGAATGCTTATGATGTGTAAGAGCTTGTAATGTTGGAGAAGCCAAGATCCAAAAGAAATGTCAAGATAGCCTTCCACAAGTGAAAAATAAAGCACAATAGTATGTCTATCATATAAAATGAGAGTGTGCCAAATATACAATGAGTGCCTTAGATATATAGGCAAGATAGAGAAGGTAGGAAGGTAGGGTTGAATGTTTGACCACTCCTCCAACTGTTCAGCACATGTAATCTCATATGGAAATTTTTGAGATCATGTGCAAGTGTGTGTGAGATAGGCATCTCAAGAGGCGAGTATATGTGTCTCAACCAAATGAAGTGAGACAAAAACTAAAAAACTTCCTAAGTGGAGACTTAACAAGTGTGGATGGGTCAACTTAGAAAGAGTGATACACCAAATATTTTGATAATGACCTTTTTTACACTAACACCCCCTCTTAAGTGAAAATTGGGGAGGATAAATACAACAATGATGGGTCCTAACTACTAGGCCATATTAAGTACTCATGTATAGATTTAGCATAAATAGAATAAAGGAGAAAACTTGTGGGAAGAAAAACCCTCTCTAAAAGAGAAATGATACAATTAAAATATAAAAATGAAGAAGATGGAAGGAAGACTCATCATGACCCCTCAAGGACTACTTCTAGCACAATGTGCAATAAATACCCCCCCCACCCATATAAGAGAAAAGAGAGAAGTTCTATGTGATCCCCCTTAAAAGATGAGAAGGAAAGAACTTCATGCTAAGAGATGTTCCCTCCCAAAATTGATATGAGAAGAGAAAAAATCTTGACCTCCCCTTAAATGCCTCATGTAGTGTTGGTAGATGCTCAAAACTAGATGCTTAAGATGATCCATGAATGTTGAACAACATTTCTCCCCTTGGCAAGAAACATCACCACAAATGTTGCAAGATGACTTCCCATTCTAGATAGGAATATGTAGGAAGTAAGATGAACATCTAAACAGTTTGCACATGATCCAAGTCCTTAGATGATGCTCATGACAATGTATTAAAATATTTATTAAATGCTCCATGTGAAGGGTGATATAGAACATGATCCAAAGATGTATGTGTGGGGATAACAACTTTGATGTGGTTATCAACTGAATAGAAAATGAATATCCTCAATAGCGTCTTTCCAATCTATAATGTGGAACTCTACAAAAAAGGATGATATGTTTGGTAGAAATGTATCACAATGTGATAGGTCTAAAAAACTAATATGAATGTCCTAGTGCATAGAATCACAAGAAGCCATGGAAATATCAACATTGGATTCAAATGTAACAAGTGATGGAGAAGATGAGATCTCAATGCAAGTCATTGGACTACATTATTCATCTCCAAATTATGGAGATGTCTCACAAGATATCTGAGTGAGACCATATGATGTTTGTGTGTCTAATAGAACTAGATGATCAGGTAAAGCAATAATATGATTGAGAAGAAACTACTTCATTTCATCAATTTGATAATGAATACAATCTTTTGTTTTATGCCCTTTCTTCCCATAATATCCACACTTGATTTTCTATTTATTATTAGAACTATGAAAAATACTCATATGGAAGGGATTTACTATGTAAGACATGATCACATTTAAAAATAAAAAACACCTAGATTAGATCCCAATTTGATTATAATTGAAACTAGGCCACCCCATAAAGATATGTTAGAAAAACTATAAGTTTGTTAAAATAGGATGCCAAAATCTTCCATTTATAACACATGGATTTTCTTACAATTTTTGATAAATTTGGGTATCCAAATATTTTGAAATTTGATTCATGGAACCATCTTTCCATCAACTATTTGAGTTCAAAAAATTGAATCCTCACTTGCAAGTTATAGAAAAAAAGAAAAATTTCCCCACTTTACAAGCACTCGGCATGAGTCTAGTGGTTGCAATAACATCTTGAATGTTAATTGGCCATTAATGGTTACAAAAGTTTCATAGACAATTATTATTTGGTGGAGAATTTAATAAATGCTACAGTTAGATAGTTGGCAAGAAGGATAGATAAAATGACATCAAGAGTAGGTATTGTGGTGAGCCATTGGAGTTTGATCTTTTCTTTTGGTTGAAAGGTTTATAGTCACAATATCTTCTTCCTCAGCCTCGGTAGCTATGCTTGTTGCATTTTAATTGAGAATTGTGTCAATAGAAGCTTGGAATATTTCATCAAGTCGAAATAAAAATATAAAGATAAAATATCAAACATGAGTATTAATTTAATGCCAACTCAAGTTCTCAATATGCTTTCAACATTTAGAAAGTGTTGGAATGGTCCATCTCAATGTAAAGTCCACTAATAGTCTCATGAATAAAGAGGAAATGACTATAAATCTTACATATTTTGGAATTAGCATGGATGCCAAAAAAAAAAGATGAATCCTTCCATATATTTTTGTGTATGCTTGGTATTGAAAAATATAAGAGCCCAAAAAAGTACAAATTTGATGAGATTTCATCTACATGGTAGAAGGTTGAGCTAAAAGTAACTCATGTCAATGAAATTCCCAAATATTAGTTAACTCCTTAAAAAATATATGAAACTAGAGTTCCCAAGCTTTTTATTCAATGTAGCATGTGTGAAAATGATATTTTTGGAATATGTTTTGGAAATCCATCAACACATAACAAACAACCAAGTCATTCATAGGGCTGGTTAGGACCTAGATAAGGCTGAAAAATAGGCGTTACAACCTTCTAAAATTCCATTAAAAAATGACTAAAAATGAAGATCAACATGGGGGTGAGTGCACAAAGATGGGATACAAAAAAGGGGTCTTAAGTGGCCACTTTTTCTGAAATCAAGAAAGATTGACCTTGGGTGAGAAATTGAAGATAGTTACACTCAAAATATGAAGATGCAACAAAAATAAGTCATAGTGCTCCAAATCTACTTTCTAAACTACCATTTAAAAAAAATGGGCGATTAAGAGGTTCAAAAAGGGGGGCCCACAAATTGGTCTTGTTTTTTAAAAAAAAACATAATATAGCATCTAGTGTGGCCTCCCTAAAATATTAAAAAATATATATTATTTTAAAAAACACTTTAGTGATAAATTAGCTAACACCATATACCTTGATTTTTCTGCTAATTTTTAATGAATATATGATTTTTTACTAATTTTCAAAGTGGACACATCCTAAAAAATAGAAAATTAAGTGTGCTCCTTGCTAAAAATTTTGAAAATTGATTGAAAATATTTTTTGTTAATATGTGTAGAATGGAGTCTAGTTTATAAAAATGTAATTTATTTGAAAGTTTGATGAATGGTCAAAAAATAATGTCAAAAATACTACACATTAATTTTTGACAAAAAATGGATACACTAACAAAAGTTAAAGATGAAAACCTTAACATACTCAAAATGTGAAAAAATTACATGGTTAGATAGGTAAGAGAAAGTTTAACATTATCATGGTGTTTTTTTATTTGACATTGAAACACATACAAACTTGATGGGAAGTACACTCGAGATTATGTCAACTTTTTTATAATTTGCAAAAACACATCTTTAGACATTAAAAAGTCCCTCCAAGCCCTTGGGTTGGAAGCCCAAGGAAAATCCAAGCCAAGGGCCTAGAAATTTCCAAAGCAAATGAAAACGTGAGTATGTTACACGCTCGGATTATTTGAATGCTTTCACAAAATGTGAGAGCATTAAAACACACTCGTGTTATGTTATGCATTGAAAAAAACTATTTCTTTTTTCTTTCTCTTTCTCTTTCTCCTTCTATTTCAGTGAAACTATATACATGAAATAAACATTTATATATTTAGAATTTACATATATATAACTTTTCAGTATGTTTGAGAGTGGTTTCAAGTCTCTAGGAGTTATAATAAAAATTCTAGTTTATGGAAGATCTTATAATTTTTTAAACAGTCAAATTTCAACAATCAACATATCAAATTTTAGTAATCAGGAGGTCAAATTTTAATGATCAGCAAGTTGTATCATCTTTCTCTCTCTATCTCACTCATTGTTTATCCCTTACGCTCTAGACCTCTCTCTCTCACTATCTTTGTCCCTATATCTAACTCTCTCCCTTGAGCTCAAGAACTACCCCTCTCTCTCTCCATCTCCCTCCCTCTCTATTTCTCTACCTACCTCTCCATCTATCACTCCTTACCACTCTCTCTACCTACCTCTCTCCACACTTCTTTATCTCACCTCTCTATCCCACCCTACCTCTCCCTCACTCCCTTGTTCCCTATCTACTCTCTATCTCTTCTATCCCTCTCTCTACCTACCTCTCCCTCCCTACCTCTCCCTCCCTACCTCTCTCTATCTCTCTCTCTGTTACTTTGTATCTCACCTCTATCTCCCTCCCTCCCTATCTATTTATCGTTATCTCTCCTCTCCCTCTCTCTTTGTCTCTCTAATAGATAGGGAAGGATAGAGAGAGAGATAGAGGGGGGAAGGAGAGAGAGGTGAGATAGATAGAAGTAGAGAAAGGGGAGAGAGAGAGAGAGGGAGAGGTGATATAGAGAGAAGCAGAGAGGGGAGGAAGGTGGGGAGATTGAGAGAGAGGGAAGGGTAGATATGGAGAGAGAGAGAGAGTAGAGAGAAGTAGATAGGGAAGGAGAGAGAGGGGGAGGAGGGAGCAAGAAGTAGGGAGGGGAGAAGAGAGATGGAGGGGAGGAGGGAGGGAGAGAGAGCTGAGAGGCTGAGAAGCAAAGAGGGAAGAGAGAGGGGGAAGGGCAGGTAGGAGAGAGGAGAGAGAGAGAGAGAGAGAGAGAGAGAGAGAGAGAGAGAGAGAGAGAGAGAGAGAGAGAGAGAGAGAGAGGTGAGATATAGAGAATTAGAGAGGGAAGGAGGTTGGGAAGGAGAGAGAAGTGTGTGTATGAGACAAAGAGGTGATAGAGAGGGAAGGAGGAAGGTGGAGAGAGAGGGGGGAGGGAGGGAGGGAGGTAGGTGGAGAGATTGTGAGAGAGGGAGGGAGGGAGTGGGTGGAGAGAGGGAGAGAGGGAGAGAGGGAGAGAGAGAGAGAAGGGGGAGAGGGGGAGAAGGAGGGTGGGAGGGAGGAAGGAAGGGAGAAGTGAGACAAAGAGAGTTAGAGAGGGAATGAGATAGAGAGGGAGGGAAGGAGGGAGAGAGAAGGATGGATAGGTAGAGAGGTAGTTCTTGAGCTCAAGGGAGAGAAAGTTAGATAAAGGGATGGGGATAGTGAGAGAGAAGTCTAGATCATAAGGGATAAATAATGAGTGAGTGAGAGAGAGAGATGATACAACTTGTTAATTACTAAATTTTGACCTCTTGATTACTGAAATTTGACATGATAATTACTAAAATTTAGTTGTCTAAAAAATTGTAAGATCTTGCAAAAATTGAAATTTGTATTATAACTCCTAGAGATTTGAAAATAATCTCAAACATCCTGAAACTATATACATGAAATGTAACATAAAGTATAAGAAAGTAAATCTCCATATGTAAATGCCAACTTATATGTAAATTTATTTCATGTATATAGTTTTGTTGAAAGAGAAGGATAAAAAGAAAGAGAAAGAAATAAAGAAAAAGAAATAAAATTTTCTAATGCAAAACATAATGTGAGTGCATTTCATTATAATGTGCTCGCATTTTCTCTTTTTCGAGACCAAAAAGTGGAGTGGCCACTTTTTGGTCCCCCATCTTGGTGCACATGCTCATGGGGCTATTTGGGCCATTACTATTTTTTTTCCTTTTTATATTAAAAGTATATACAATATGGATCCATACAGTACCTAGGGTATAGTGGCAAAAAAATATTTTGCAAAAAAGTAAAGTTACCAAATTTTTCCAAACAAAAGGTTATTCTTCATTTCTTAGGCCTTTCAAACTTAATGGTGATTTCCATTTGGATCTGGATGAGACTCTAATGATAGGGCTGAGTCTTCGAGTCACCTTAGTTTGAGAAAGGATGTGTAATCATGACTTTGATGCCATATTGGAGAAGCCAATATTTGAAAGAAAAATCAAGATAGCCTTCCACAAGTGAAAAATAATGCACAATAGTATGTTTATCATAGAAAATAAGAGTGTGTAAGAAAAATTACAATGAGTGCCTTGGAGATATAGGCAAGGTAGAGGAGGTAGGAAGGTAGGATTGAATGTGTAAATACCCTTCAAAACAAGGATTTTTTAGTGCAAAATATTTTCCAATTGGAAAATATTTCATATCAATCAATTTTAAATTGGCAAATACATTGCAACCAATAGGGTGGCTAAATCATCTAGATTTATGAATTATCGATCCAATGAATTTCAATTCCCCATCAATTTATTTTATGAGGTATATGTAATTAATAATTTCACCGTAACAAACTATGCATTTCCAATGGTCTAGTCAATATTTTTGCTTGGAATTTATGATGCATGTATTAATTCACCCACATATTCGCCAATACCATTAAAACTAAATTGTGTATAATGACGTATTTTTTCAACAACATTAAATTTTCACTACATGTGAGGACCTATTTCTCCAATAACATTAAAAATTAATTATGTATAAGGACCCATTTTTCCAATATTGTGGTAACTCCATGCTAATCCTAGGTCCATGATCGCCTTGAAAATTACAACATATGTGTTTTGTTGAGGTTTGATTCACCCAAAACTTACATGTATCATTTTATAATCACATGGAAGTCACCATATTTTTACTATACCATTTAAAAATTTCATGAAATTCACCAAATATGGATTGATATAAATACAACTGAAACTATGATTTATTTACACTTTTTACTAATTTTTTAACTTATGAGTTCTTGATTCGGATCATAGGTAAGTTACAACTACAAACATTATTGCATTAGTGAATAATGAGTCATTGAAAATATAAAGGTAAGTGATCATTTCTTTATATTTTTATAAGATTATTTATCTCTTTTCCATTTTTACTTCATTCTTACAAATAGTATTGAGTAGGGATACATCTAGGACCTAGGGATCTATATTATATTATTTCTTCTTAATAAGAAGACATATTTTAGCATCTTTTATTTCAGGAGAGATGTCAATAAGGAAAAAAAGTAAGAGATTGAAGGTGGTAATGAGAGGCCATCAAAGTGTAGAAGCATAATGTCATTCTTTGGAAATGTTTATGCTCCATCAAATCAAGATGGAACTATAACATCAACATTTGCACCAAATATTAATGAAGAAGGAGATACCTCAAAGGAAGATCAGAATGAGTTAATTAAGTCATATGAGAATATTGTAGAATATGTTCCAATGGATACCTAGGGTAGTCAAGATGAGTTAATTGGCCTAGATGACAATGCTAGTATCACAAATGATGTTGCATGGACGGGGAAAATTCCAAATAAAAATTGGGGTGGGAGTGGGATATGGCAAGGAATTTTTAGATTGTTTGGGTGTTAAAGTATCCATTCATTAAACCAATGGAGAATACAAACAAAGATGAACCTCCAAAAAAATACAAGTGTAATATTTATAGTTGAAAGGACAATAAATTGTAGCTAAAACTTGACACTATAGAAAAGTATATCGGTAAACTTTATGAAAAGAAAATTATAAAGAGAAAGGAAAATTTAGTGATAAAATGGAAATAAAAGGGAAAATGTCTTCATGTTAATCATTCCCTCGGATATGATGTGCATCTACAAAGAAAGGTGAAGATTGCTAAGTCTAGAGGTTTAATTCAAGATCAATTTGGAAAGATAATGATAGGAGCACAAAGGGAAAAAATTGTTCAGTTGAGTGTTTTTTTTCATATTTTGACCAAAGGGCATCCTATGATAGACTACCCATAATATAATAGTTGATTATATTTTTTGGGTACTCCTAACTTTCCTAGTATACATTGGTTAGTAAACTATGGATGGGAATGGGAAAGTTTCCTTGCTAAAGCGAAAAAACAAGATTTACAGGAAAAAATAAAAGAGTCAACCTTTTGTGCATTATATTTAGATGAAGTTACTATGGTAGATAATACTCCTTGGGTATGTATGCATGTGTATATTGTACACAAACATGTTTTCCAACTTCATCTACTATGTTTTTATAAAATGAAGGAGAATTCAACATCACAAAATCTATTTGAACTAGTTAAGAAATATTTGAATGAAATTGAAGGTATGGCTTACTTCACAATTGACAAAAAGTTGGTGTGTGTAGGAGTTGATGGAACTTGTATAATGCAAGGTCATAGAAATAGCCTTTGCATAAAGTTGCAAACTAATTTTTCACCATACATGATAGGAATTCATTACATGGCCCACATAATGAATTTAGCATTTAAAATTGTAAGCAAAGTTTCCTTCAGTATCAAAAGTTGAAAATATAGTCTACAAGTTCTACTCATGATTTTTTCAAAGTCCCAAATGGTTTGCAAAATTTCAAAATTTTGTTGAGGGAATAACCATATGAAACACGCTTCTTAAGGATCTTGATGCTAGATAGATCTCTTTGCATTGACCAATGTAATGAGCTTTTTCAAAACATCAATCCTTGATTGGAGTAATGCAAGGACATCACCACAAAGTAAACAAATCTCTTGACCTCTTATATAGGTTAAACAATATGGAGACATGCCTAACTTTATATGGTCTTCTCCCCATGCTGGAAGAAATGAGTTCAATCTTGTGAAAAGTTCCCAAGAAAGAACTATGTATATTACAAAATATAGTAAACTACAAAGAATGACATGTCTCACCCTCAATAGTCTATATCTATCAGATTCCTCATATATAAGTCCAAAATTTAGTAGCTGACAATTCATTACAAATATGAATAATCTTGATAGTTTTTTATAGTTTGATGCAAGCGAGGAGTTATGTGTCTTTGTATGTAGATTTGAGATGCCAATGCACTATTATACTATGATCACATGCCCTATTAGAGAAGTAACTCTCATAAAGGAATATTTTAACAACACTATTAATTTTGTAAGTATTACATTAAAGGGTATTGTGAAATCTCTTTCCTAAGAGATTGTAGAACAGTTCCCTTGAAATGAACTACTTGAAGCCATGTCAATTGTGCATCCTCCATTTTGGGTCCATCAACAACCAAAATATTATCATAGGAGGATCAAGAATTTGATTGATCATTTTTTTCCAAGATTTCAAAATTCAATGGATTTAACAAATAGAAGGAATAATAAGTCAATCTAAGATTATAGAGAAATTCAATCATTTTGCAACAACTATGATAAAATAGTTTGATGTCATGGATAATCCCATACAAGTGAGATAAATAACAAAGCTTTGGGGCATACTAACATTTCAACCTATTTTAGTTGAATAATGGTTGTAGAATTGGAAAGAGTAGTAGGACAAGCGAGAAATACTCGTTTGAATTTGAATGGTAATGGAGTTGCAGATGGTGGAAGGTTGGATGGCGATTGTGGTGTTGATGAAGTGGTGGTTAGCAATATTTTTTTTGCAAGTGGGGGCCCAATGGGAGTCCTTGTCAAGGAAGTA
>VDFB02162099.1:0-10961 GCA_007258455.2 Sequoia sempervirens | reverse complement strand
CCACCTTGAAGCTTGGTCAATGGTCAAGTCAAAACCTAAAAGCATCTTGAGGAATGGGCGTACCTTCTGGAAGCTTCTGGAGGTGTCTTCTCAAAGTTATAAAAGGGAGCCTTGGGTCTTCATTTCATGATCTTATGTCTACACTAATGTTACTCTATCGGAATGGTACTGGGATCGCTTCGAGGAATGAATGCCTCCTAGCCTTGGCATTGCTTCTTGCTTGAAAGATAGCAACTAGTGGTGAGATAGTTGTAGTTGAAAGAATTTTTGTAGTGAGGATTTTGCATTGTAGCATCCTCGCTTTAATTAGCTTTGCATTTTATAGTCATTTTTGGAGGTGTTGCTTTAGTGTAGCTGAAGGGTGTTTATGCTCATATATCAAAAAATAAAAATAATCTCTTTCTGGGTATTGATCATTTGTGATTCCTTGATAGGGGCGACCCCTCATGGAAAATTTCAGATTTTTTGATTAAAGATTGGATTTTATAAAGAGAAATCGCCCTTCTTAGGGGGTCGTACCATCTATACTTCCTTGGGATTTGTGCAAAAAAGAATTAAGGGTTATTTGGTATGGTTTTGGTGTCCCATCTTGGTCGCCATACTTATTAGGGTATTCTGCATTTGATTTCACATCATTAGTGTGAGTATTGAGTGAGATATGTGCATTTTGGTGAGATACTGGTTGCTGGTTATGCATTTCAACTTGCTGGTCTGTCATATCAGATTTAGGAAATTGCATTATATTGATGGGTTGGTGACTAGAACATCTTATTAAGCTTTGAGGAGACATTGTTTATTATTGCAGTACTGGAGAGCTTCTAATCTTTGTCATGATAGGCACTTTCTATCAAATTGTAAGCTGAACAGTAGTATTGTCAGCATTCTCTCTTCTGCTCTTTACTTTACTGTATTTCCCACTGAATAAGTGGAAGAGGCTGGCTTGCCACCTATCTTATTTTGAACGTTGCATTGTAGCTCAATAGAGTTTCCACCATATGGTAGCCCCATTCCCACCTTGGGTTGGATAGCACATTCTTGGCGTCGAGTTCTTTTCAGCATTGTAATTGAGAGGGGACCCTCTGACCATATGCTCGTCGTCATCTGGCGCATCCTTGGTTAGAGTTCTTTTAACAGCATTGCATTGAGATCCTCTGACCATATGCTCACACCTTGCCCAATTCGGGATCCTGGTTTACATCCTTGGTTAGAGTTGAATTCCACATCGTTTTGGTTTAAGTGCTAACCCTAACAGATGTGTGTTGCATTGCTTATTGTAATTAAAAATTGAAAAAACTGGTTCAATATTTCAATTACTAACACCTTTATCTTTCCATCCTACTATTTGGCGTTGTGTTGATCTTTTTGTAGTGAGGTTTCTTTACTCTATATGTAATGCTTGTTGCATTGCCTTTCTAACTGTACAAGGTTCCAATAAATGGAAATCATGTTTAATTTGTTCATTAAGTCCATTGATGTAGAGTTGTAGCCTTTGATAAGGTGTCACATCTAGAGTTCGAATTGCCAATCTCATATGTTCAACATTGTATTTTGCTATAGACCCTATTTGTTTTAAATTTGTAATTTGGGTAAAATAGCTCCCCTTCCATGGTTTCTCATAGTGGGCTACTAAGTCATTGGTAAATTCTCTCCAAATAAGCAACTTCCCTTGTTTTTCACCCATCATCCATTGGCACCATTGACAAGGTTTATATTCTAAGTGTAATGAGGCTATGTCAACCATTGCATCATTTGATATATTATGAAGTTTAAAATATTGTTCCATGAGACTTATCCATAATGTTAAATCTGTACCATCAAACTTACGTATATCTATTTTGGGTAGGTTGGTTTTGAACCTTGAAAAGATTAACCTATTCCATGATTTTGTCTATTAGGGTTGTACCCACCTTGTGGCTTTCTAAACCCCTTAATTTAGATAGTATTACTTTTTCAAACCTACATAACTCAATTAAGGATATTGTAAATTGGTCAACTAAGTTATTCTTAATGAAATTTACCACTTTTTCACAATCTGGTGGGATTGTTGCCTCAATTTTTGGTGGTTGACAATAAAGATGGTCATCAATTTCCTCCATAAAAGAATCGTTTGATCCTAAATATGACATGAATTCAAGTTTGTTTTTATTTTGAACAATAGATTCCTCTTTATTAATTAAGGGAGGATAGAATCTAGTGCAAGTTGTAACAATAAAAATTTAGAACATATGCTAAGACTAGTTTTGAAATTTATGGTTTGACTAAAACTTGACCACTAAATTAAGGACCTTATTTTATGTATAATAGTGAATTACAAAGAATTAACCCTACCTAATTTCTTATAAGGTTTCCAAAAATATAATTTATTTTTTAAAATTCCAAATATTATAGTTTATAGAACAAAATAATGAAAAAATTTAACTAAAGTTTGACCACTAATTTAAATAATTTATTGTATTTTTAATAGTAAAGTATAAAGAACATACCCTACCTAATTTTTGATAAGCTTTCCAAAAATGTAATTATTCTAGAAAAATTCCAAAAATTGTGGCCTATGGAGCAAATTAATGAAAAAACATAAAATCACAATAATTTTTTGAAAACGTACCTTCAAAATCTAATTTTTTAATTGAGAACTTACTTATGGAATATCACAAATCCAGAAAAAATCAAATCAAAATTCGCACTGGTTTGGAAGATGTGGTGGAAACAAGAATGATGACCCAAATCATAGCTTTGATACCACTTGTTATGATATTTCTTGGATATATTTGTAAAAATCTGAATTATAGTAGACCACTTCGAGGGGGTTATCTCCAATAATTAGTAAATGTGATATGAATTGAATAAAAGATACTATGGTGATTTAGGAGGAAAATCTCTTCCTTTACTTATAAGCTTAACCATGTAGGGACATACCCCTTCATCGTAATAAATAGTATTTAAGGTATTAACTAAAACTAGTGTTAAATATAAATTCCTTAAAATAATTGTATGATAAGTTTGCATTTATTGTAACTAAGTTTAAAAATGTTTTTGTTTCCAACATAATTCCTAGAAATGCAATTCCAAAGCAGGGATGAGAATTTTTTAATAACCAATAAAGGATTTATTTCCAAATTAATTGTTGTATTTTTTTCTTTGCACAAGGTGAGGATAATGGAACCATTAATGTACAAGCAAGTCTTTCCATGTCAAATCTTAGCCTTGATCCCAAACCTTTGATTTCCTCTTGATGGTCTTCTCCTTAATGTTCCCTTCAAATACTTCTAAACATTTCATTTTCCCATTCCCTTAATTTATAAGTTTTTTTTTCTATTTTCCCAATGATATTATTTAATTAAGAATATTAAATCAAAAATTGGTCTCCACAAATTATGCCCTCTAACTAGTGGAAGATAATTTTAAAATAATTAAAATTTAGTTTCTCCACATATCTAGTAAATCAAGTGAGTTGACTTAAGAGTTAATTGAAAAAAATGAGGATTTATTTTCTTCCTTGTCTTCTTAGCTAGTTTAAAAATATATAAATAAAATATGTATTTTCATGCACTCTTGTTAATTTTAGTTTTTGATTAGAGGTAAAAAATGAGTTTTGAAGGGGCTAAGAACCCCTTACAAAAGAAAGCAGCTGAAACTAAAGAAAACTAAAATAAGTATATATCAGCCCATACGTAGCGAACCAACAACAAAACATCAACCAAAAAGGAGGACCCCAAACAACATCACTACATGTTCTTCAGGATATCAATAGCCTCCACGTCGCTCCCCATAGCCTTCTAAGCATCATCCAAGACATCAAACAGTTCTTTGTTAGGAGCACCAGCCTGAGCCTTAGTCTTGTTTCTAGTTCTAGCCCCAGACCCATCTATATTCACCTCATTAATCAAAACATTATTCTTATTCCCATTCTTATCAACATAAACCTCCTCCTCCTTTAGCTTGCCACCAACACCAATCTCTTCAGCATGAAAAGTCTCCTTGTGATTCTTGGCACTAACAAAAGGAGAGGTAATACCAATAGATTCCAAGTTGACCACAGACTTAGTCACCTCCCCACCCTTGACCATGTTAGCACAAATTTTCTCCAATTGATCCTCCAGGATGAGAACTCTACCTTCCAAATTTTGTTTCATCTTAAGAGTTTCCTCCACCACAATATTCAAGGAATTAAACAATTCATTGATCTAGTTTTGAACAGAGGACTCTTCATCCTTACTCATCACACCCTGTACTTTGACATTTGTCATATTAAGTTCATGAAAAAACCATTTAAACAATTTGAATAAAACAATGGAACCCTCTCTAACAGTTCCCAAAACATCAGAGATATCTTCCCTATCAAAATTAAAAAACCCCTTGCCCACAACAGATCTTCCTCCTTAAAGGAGCTTACCTTATCCTGACTGGTAGAGACTTCCTTACCTTTCCCAACAACAACCAACATTTTGATTTTGCGGATGGAATCCACAATCTCCTTAGCCACAACCTTTCTTTTCTTCAACCACTCCAGGTCCGCAGTTGGGGTATCCACAACATCCTATCCGCCAACAACCATAGCCTTACCTTTCTTCTGCAAGTTTGGGCTCACAACTGGGCTATCATCAACATCCTGTCTGCCCGTGATCGTGAGAGGAGAGTCCCTCTCTAGCATTTGAATTGCATACCTTAAAACTCATTTCTTCTTACTTCCCACCTCTAGCCCCTTCTTCTACTTAGTCACAGGGGGTGACGATGATGCCTCACCATACAAATCACTCTTGTCCTTCAAACCAATACTCGACAAATTAGCATCCACCTCATCACTACAAGTCTCATAACCCTTATTAGGGCACAACACCCCTTTCTTAGACTTCCCCACAGCATGGGGTTGTGGACCCACCTCCATAGAAGCAAGAGAGTCTGGGACAAAGTCCACATCCTCCTCAGAATCTGAGTCCTTCTCTAAGATAAGTTCTCTTCTTCCCTTTTTTACTAGTTGGCTCCTCTTTAGAGACTATTTACCCTTAGGGTAGCAATCGACTTAGCCACCTCAAAAGATTTAGCATACTTTGAAATTAAAAGGATTAACCCCACATGCAAAACTAGATTTTTGGGGTTTCTCTTATGGTCCTTGAGACCAAAATCCATCGACGCCAGGAGATAATAGGGAAAGGAAATTCTTTTCTTGTTGTGGAAATGATTAAGCATAAGGAAGTGGTAAGCATTTACCACAAAGAATCGTCCTTCCAAGGTGATATAACGCATGAGTTCCTCGGCCACATTTCCCCACAACGCCTTGAGAGAGCTCCTATGGTAAACCTTGCTCTTTGTCGTCCTCAAGTCCTTAGCTTCATCCCTCTTGAAGAAAATTTGCATAGTAGTTTGTGACTCCTTGTCTTTGAAAAATTTCATACCATCCGTGGGCAACCTAATGATATTTGCTATAAAATCTTCATTCACATCAAACTTCGTTCTGCCCAACTTCAACACCCTATTGTTCCATGCTTTTGCAAACAATGCCTCAGTTGGAGGACTGTTACCATGCAATCTCTCCAGGTATGGAGTCAACCCTCCTTTCTGTAACACTTGCCAAACGTTCGACTTCTTCTTAGCAGCTTCGTAGGAGAAGGGCTCCGCATAGTTCCTATCACCTCCTATGTCTACAAAATTTGCAAATTCTATAATCTTGAGAGCTCTAAATGCAATGAGAAGAAACTTGAAGAAGATGATGCAAAGAATGCCCAGAATTCGTGTGAAAACATAAATAAGGCAGGATAGAACTATGATCCTAGAGTTTTGTTCCCTACAGATATCAACCACCGTACCATTAGCTTGTTTCAAATCTGGCTTACCATCCCTCCACATAATCATCGGCCACATGAAGATAGTCATGCACACTGCAAACCATAATAAATCCTCAACCATTTTAAATTTGGCAATCATGATTAATACTTGCTATTGCCTGTAACTCCAAGATTAGCAAAGACATTAGCTAATCTGTTGCCCTCTCTCAAAATATGAGAGATGTAATATTCATCAAAAGAATTAAGAATATCAATAGAGTCCCTAATCAAAGAATCAATAGTCCATGACGGGGTAGCACAATTCTTCAAATTATTGATGATATTGAGAGTCCCCCTCAAGCCATAATTTCTTATAGCCTTTGACTTGTGCCAACTTAAGACCATGATAGATATGTTAATTTTAGTTGATGATTAAATTAAAATAGCTTAATTATTATTTTTTCCACACACTTCTTTAATTAACTAAAATTAACAAAACAATCAAGTAAATTATAGAAAATAAATCTATTAGCTCAAATCATAAATCACTTAAATTAACAATCATCTAAGTTCAACTCTCCTTAACAACTCATCATCACTTAACTAATTACTTAACTATTGTCTAAATTATTTAACTAAATTTTATTTGGATAATTTATTTTTAGTTTAATTTGCAATGAAAAATTATTTATTTATTATTATATTATTTTATAATATTTAATTTAATTTATATTGTTTGGTTCTTTAATTTATTTTTTAGTATTTCTTATTAACTTTATTAATTTGACTAAATAATACATACCCTTAGCTTATAATTTATAATTTAAGTATTCTCCTAGTCTTAATGAAAGGGATTTTAATGCACCAAAGAAGGGATCATGACACAAATTGTTTGAGTTGGCCTCCAATCATAGCCCTAACAATAATGTTGAACCCTTGTAGACACCAAACAATAGAGTGGCCTCAATTATAGACACATAATATTGATCCTAATTTTGTTGACATCTCCCAAAGACTCGGATCAAAAATAGGTTATTGAGTACTTATGAGATGGAGTTTCTATCACATAGGGTGCATCTATGCCCCTATTGGGAAACAACAAAAAATGATTTGGAAAGCACACTACAACTGTGGTGTAAGACACTTTGGCATAAAAAAATGATTGTTATACTACAATAGTGCTTATTATTAGCCACAAATTTGTCATGATGCCATTGTATACATTTGGTCTTTGCATAGCCTAGGCATTACAAACCCTACAAGTCAAAAATTAAGCACCTTTTTTGGTTCCTAAAAATCCTTGGCACCCTATCCATGGATTTCATGTCAATTTCCTATGAGCAAACATGATCATGACTCAGTATGGTGGTAGATAGATTCTCAAAGATTGCCATCATGGTAGCTTGTAAGAAGGGGTTTCCACAAAAGATGCTACCAAGCTTTTCTTTGAGAATGGTTGGGTCCATTTCTATCTGCCACAAAGTATCATTTAAAGCATCACCATGCATGGAATGAAATCCATATTCCAACATAGCTAAAATCATGCATTGCATAGCTCCATGGGTCATAATCCATTTATCTTTCCCTTGGGTACCAACCATTGACACTTTATGCTATCTTGCCTATCATGTTGAATGAGACCTTACTGCATGTACTCACTAGTTTTGAGTTAGTAACAATTTTTGGTTTCATCTACAAAAAGAGTGGCTTGAAGGGTCATAGAGGAAACTTTGACCCCTTTAATATGGACCCTACACTTTCATCAAATAGATTGGCAAGAATACTCAATTGACCTCATTTTCTTGTACGAGTAATTGGGTTGATATTTTTCACCATTGTTGGGCATTGTTAATGTTGTTGAATACCTTCATAGTGTTGTACTAAATACAAATATCAATGTCTTATTAGACTCAAATCAAATCATTGAGGTTTTTTTCAAGACACCAAAAAATCAATATATTCATCTCTATCGTGTAATACAAGCATGATTGTTTCCTCTCAATAGGGTAAGTGGTTCACTAGGGACTAGGCTGGAAAAAAGCTTCCTTGTTTATTGCAAATCCCTAAGCAAAGAGGCAAACTGCTTCTCAAGAGGGGACAAGTTATCCAACTAAGATCTAGAAGCATTTGAACAACATTTGCAAGTTCGAATCCAAAAAATATAAAAAATATCATGCTTTATTATTTTCTACATCTCCATAATTTGGATTTTCAAATGCCTTTAGAATGAAATGTGGTCCTATTCTTGGAGCAATGTTTCAAGAGTTTTGGGTCCTACCATTCTAGTAACAAAATGTGGTTTCCTAGATTTGCATCAAATGATTATTCCAATTTTTTAGTTTGTTGCTCAATCAGCCATGTATACCTTCTTTCAACATTTGTCATTTTGATATTTCTCACTCGTAATTCCAAAACCCTTTTGTTCTTTGTAAAGTCGATTGATAGAAATAAAATTTTAAAATCCATATTATGATGTGATTGACAAATGGACTAATACATCTAATGTTTTATTACTTTTTGAAACTTCAGCATCTTTTGATTTACTTTTAAGATTATTTATTTTGTATTTCAAAATTTAAATATTATTTCTTATATTCTTTTGATGACTGTCGCCCTGTCATCCTCAAAAGCTTGAAAAAAATTTGCTGTCCCCAAAACTCACTTGATGTCAACCAAGCAATTGAAAAAGGAATCAAAGCAACTCTTGCCCAGCAC
The DNA here is from genome assembly GCA_007258455.2 of Sequoia sempervirens. Lineage (NCBI taxonomy): Eukaryota > Viridiplantae > Streptophyta > Pinopsida > Cupressales > Cupressaceae > Sequoia > Sequoia sempervirens. The sequence goes on along the minus strand of VDFB02162099.1, from coordinate 2,484 downwards.
CTGCAGCAGAATGCTCAAACCCTGCACTCTACACCAGCTTTGGGTGGCAGTCAGTTTTTTAACATTGAGAATTTGATAATCTGTTGTTTTCTAACATGACACACATAGCCACATCTGCTGCACTACCCTACAGATCAAAAATTTGAAATCTAGGCAGTATGAACTTACAAATGTATCTAGAAATGCAATATATCAAATAAAAATACAAGCAACATAGAAAACAAGAAAAACGAACCGAAACAGGAGTGTGGATGGCAGCCCTCTTAATGTGACCCTTTTGACCAAAACTTCCTGATTTTAAACATGGCAAGTGACGGGCACGGCCAAGTAATGCGTAGACACACTGCTTTGTCTGTGCTTCATGCTTACGCTCTTCCTGCCACTGCAAGACTTCTTCCGTTTCATTGTACCAGAGTTTCAGATTTAACCTGAAAAACTATACAGTGTCAGATTTAACTATCGTCTTTCATTAAAGTGAAATTGGCATGCAATTGTCATGCAAATAATATTTTTCAAGGGCTTCAAAATGATAGTCTTGGTTAAAACTAATGCCTATTCAAATACCCTGTAAAATATGGTTCGATTATAACTTGATAATATAAAAAATGCCATTGTAATAAAGGATTGATGTTGTAAGTGCAAAAATGACTACAACTAAGTAGCTGCTTATGATAACAAGGAATAGCTACAGACTACCACATACTCTAGCGGGAATGCTGCTTACAGTTTTGGCATGTTGCAAGAAAAAATAAATAGTTAACATCATTGAGCAGTCTGTTATTGGTTTGTCGCTGAAAACTCCTAGATCCAGGTCCTATTTCAATCCAGTCAAAGTCCTGGACAGATCCCCTATGGAGCTCTCCAGGGCTCTGCTAAACATATCCATGACCCACTCAACTCCAGGTCTGTTAAGTAGGACCCTGGCAAGCCCTCTAAAAAAGATGCCTTTTTTTGCTCTTTTGACTTAAAGGTTGACTAAAAAATTAAACATGAGCCCTAACCCAAAAAGTGCCATCAAAACCATTTGAAACACTGAACAAACTCATCTTCCTTCATTGTAAATGTAAAAGACAAACCAAATACACTTGCCGAGCTTTCATTCTTGCTTGTCATTACACAAATAGAGCTTATGATTGATCATTGAACATTTTAAAGCAATTGAATTGCTATTCCTATGCATGTACAAGAGCCCATACACTGCCAAGTAGAGAGATTTTTTTAATTGGAGATAAGATTTTTTGGTTTTTTCCTTCATTTTTCCTTTTACAAATGAACTCTCCTGTTTTGTTTTCATTATTTTATGTTTAAAATATTATATAATATATACCTATGTATATTGGCTCTATGGTAATCTCAATGGCAACATGTTTGGAAAAAAACACATTCCAAACAAATGAAAACAATATATATATACACACACTTGATACACTGTCAATAGATGTCCTCACAAAAACATTTTTTAGTATAGGGGTTTTATTAAGCGGCTCTTCCCTACTAAATATTAGTCATACTAAATAGAAAAATGCTGCATATCCTACCTAAAACTTCCCTGTAGCCTCCATAGCTAAAGCACAAACTACCCCACTAGCATGAGAAACCAAACAAAGGACAAAGAACAAAAAATGTACATTATAGCATGAACAACTAAATTAATGGGCAAAGTTGTATCAAAAACAACACATATCAATCTATTCATAGAGCTCCTAGACAAAAATAAACAACATGAACAACTCTATTAATGGGCAAAGCTGTACAAAAAACTACATGATACATATATCATCCATATATTAGACCCAAAAGCCAAATTCATCTAATGCCTATACCTAGACAGAATACTCAACAGATTAGGGCATTTTAGGCACCCTCATCATCCAAGGCCTACACTTGGAGGACGTGATTTCCAACATTCATGAGCTCAACCATGTACACCATTCCCAAACATGTTTACTAATTTCACAGAACTTCCAGACTTATTGCAACATCCAATCCATGTATCTTTATGCCCTTAAGCAGCCCCACTCAACACATTGCTCATAGGATCCATTCATAGATTCCAATTTTGGAAGCATGTTATTGCTTGCTACCTTTATAACCCCATCAAATGAGACCACCAAGTGATGTAACACTAGGTTTACGTCTTTGCAATTGGCATCCAGAGATCTCATAGGCTCCATTAGGACAACTAATGCATTAAAGAGCCGAGTGTCAACCACCTATGACTTCATTTCCTAACACACACTATACCTACCCATGTTGAGACTGCCCCACATCTTTTTCCACCTCAGCTTCCTACATCCATATATTTACAAAAGTTCCTCCAAACTAGCCCTAATCTCATTGTTTTCTACCGCCACCTTTAGCTTATGTTTAAAATCTGCCATCATAAAGCCCCACAACCAAATAGTACCATTGTCACAAATACCATTAGGACCCAATAACACGTTTATCACATTAAGGACACTAGTAGCCAAGCAATTAAATATA
>VDFB02162098.1:0-10262 GCA_007258455.2 Sequoia sempervirens | reverse complement strand
AACTTCTCAACCTTTTTACCCTCGTCTGCCATTGCTCCCACTCAACCGTGAGACTCCCACTCAACCGTGAGATCTTTCCTACAGACGATAATCGAAACACAACTCGCTCTGATACCACTTGTTAGGGTTAGAGATAGCAGATCTAACAATTAAATGCAGATTTTAATAAACAAAAATAGAGAAACTAAAACATTCACAGAATAAATCATAACACAGAATTTAACATGGTTCACCCAATTCTAGGCTACATCCACCAAACCAACATCCAAATAATTTTCTAGAGCATCCGTTGTGGAAAACTATTTACAATTGCGAATAATCGCTGCTTGGTCAAATGTGAGACACCATATCACAACAACTTTTACCAAGTTTATTTTTCCATTTTCTCACTTCTGTAAATCGATTTTTCCTTTTTCATTGATTTTTCCCTTTTTTTCAGTGATCAGCCAAAAGCAGTAGGAAGAAAAATTTTCTCGGGGGCTGCCACCCCCGAACCCCTGCCCGAGGCCCAGCTCGGCCCCGGACCCCGGCAAGGACGGGGGGCCAGGGTGTACAGTATACCATGGGCTATACAGTATAGCATGATCAGTCGCCACATACCAACAATAAATATATATATAAAATATGTGTTATATACAAATATATATGTATATACACACATAATATACATGTATATGTATATTTATACACACACTCACCAACTCTTTTGTAAGGCTTAAAAATATTATTAAAATATGAATGCTTGTTGTAAGGGATTGAATGGGATTATATTAATGATATCTAGTTGTGGAAATTACTAAAATTGTGTATAGTATTGAACCTTGGATAACTCTTTGTCCATATTTTTGCTTCAAAGTTTTATACTCTATTAATCTAAAAAACTCATAACAATTGGCTAGTTAATAACTTAAGTGTAATTTGTAATTAGAAATTCATTTAGCCTTTTTGGGATTATTAGAGAGTTTGAAGGAACTAGCTATATTTGAATATTTAGTTACTATTTATTAACTACAATATTCCAATTTTTAAAAACTAGCTAAAAATTTTCTCTTAGAGTGGGCCTTCTAGTTTCTTAGGTTTTAAAAACATTGGTTAGACACCCTACTCACATTAATGCCTAAAGATATTATATTTTGTACTTTGAAACTATTTTGTACCAAACATAAGGATTAGATGAGACCTCATTAATATTATATATTGGTTATAAAAAAATGAGGACTATGGTTAGGACATAATGTGGTTAACTAGTATCATATTGAATTATATACAACATGCTTATTTTTACATCAATCACCATAGTCTAGTGAGGTTAATAATATACATAGATATTTTAATTCTATTTATTACTAAATTTTAATTTTTATTTCATCAATAGAAATAAAAATTATTATCACAATATAAATTGATTTTTCTTTTTATTTTGAATCTTTCCCTTTCAAAAATTTCACATGGAAGAAGAAAATTGCATGATTCTTGGTTACAATGATATGTGTACTTGTGTCTTATTTTTGATGTTTTGATTTAAGTATACCCTCTCAATAATTAATTGGTCCTTTCCTTCCTTGGGATAGTTACCTTAATACTAAATGCTTTATCATGCACTCAATATCCTAGGTAGTCATGCCTTTTCACTAGTTTATTTCATTTAAAAATATATTGTTCCAATTCATTATGTGATGTGATATAATATTATTTAATTAATTATGATATAATATTATTAAACTTATTATAATCTTTTAAAGTTATGATAAAGTATTAGTATTAAATTAATTATTTATAGATCTTGGCCAAGGTACTTTAAATATTTATTAATTATTTAAGTTGAATGTATTATATTTTATTGTATTCATTTAAACTACTTGGCCTCATTATAATATTTTTATTATGGTTTCTCATTATGACTCTACTTGTGAGGTCAAGATTAGATTTATACATATAGTATACATGGGATCTATAATTGTTGGAAAATTACTTGCATGATATCCCTTCTCCCCACTCTCAAATTGTAGGTACTTGAATAAGATGATGTCCATGCGATGGACTAGGTGGTTTATTGGTTCTAATCTCAATTTTTATTATAGTTTGAACCACATAAATATACCTCTTGATGAAATTAATTATAAAATAATTTAATTTACTACTAATGCATGAAACATCTAATCTTGTGAACCAAATTATGTTATTTAGATATTTAATTTCCAATAGACCTATATGGATTGGCTTGAGTTTGAAATATAAATCTTGTAGAAGCAAGGTAGTTTAAGGAATCTTTTTCATTTAAAGTATTTTCTTTGCACTATGGTAAAATATTATGTATTGGTGATTGTGTCTTTTCAACTTATGGAAACTATCACAAAATATTGAAATATTACATTGGATTTAAAGATAAATTTCTAATTTAGAAACCCTAAATTTCTCCTTATATGTTAATTCTTGAGTTCATATATATGTATATATTAAATTCAAAATCATACTACTATTGAATTATCCAACTCTTGGTTAGATATATTTCTTGAATTAAATTTGAAAGATTTTCTTTTAGTTTTATGTATGTCCACAACTTGTAGAAGCAATGTACATTAAATGGTGATTCTTCTATTTAAATTATTGTGATGCCACTGCGATAAAAGATTGTGTAATAATGATTTCCTCTTTTATGATTTTGTAAATTGTCTTGAGATAGTGAAATATTGTATGGATTTGATAATAAATTTCTTGTTGAGAAACCTTACTCCTCTCTTGAAGTGTTAAAATAAAAAAAATATTGAACATTTTGAACTAAATGTATCATTGAACTAGGATGTTCTATATTACAAGTTTACTATTATGTTCTCTATTATGAGGATAAGTTATCAATTGGGAACCTTATTTACTCTAGAATATCATTTATTTATTTTGGATAGTATTTTCTATTTAGATGAGTTTAAATTTCATTAATCTATCCAATGACCTAAATAAAATTCTATGACAACATTGAGAATTGAACACACTAAATTATATGTGGAATATTGAAAAATAGAATATGCATTTGTGTGATGGAAGTGAGATTTAATTTATCATTTTTTCTAGGTACTTTATTGTGCACATGTTAAGGAATATGTTTGAGGGTTTTTAATTTGCCAATTAATTTACCACCCCACTAAAACTGAAATTTATAAATTTTAGATAGATGTAAAAATGAAATTTCATACTATAGACTTTCTTATATTTAAATATTTACTTTCTCATGTTATGGATATTTCATCTAACTTATGATTGAATATAAATGCATCCCATGGAACATAAAATAATATTGAATCATCCATAGATGGGCTAAGTAATTCTTGATATGTAGCAAGTGTTGGAAGAAACTATTTATTAGCTAATTTGAGGAGCCTTAGTTAAGATATGGATACCATGAGAAGGGTAATATCTAGTTAATAGTTTTAACATTCAACCATAATTCAAGTATAGAAATAATTTCAAACTCAATTCTAGATCTCTAATTGACAATTCTCTCTAGCCTTGTCATATTTGATTTAATAAAAAATATTGTAAAGTAGCTAAGATTTACATAATGTTTAGTGATAATTTTCTCCTTGAATTAAAGCTATGTTACATAGGACATCTCCTAATTTGATCAAGGATTGAGATGGTTCAAGTCAACCCATGAATCATTTTTTGTTGGTGTATTTTTTTAGAGATGCCTGTAATAAGAGGGATTTGCTTCTATTGCTAATTATAGGGATCTTTAGTAATGGTTCTCTAGAAGGACCTAGCTTAACCTTCATTCTTGAGATCACTTTGTAATTTATAAGAAGTGGACACTATATTCAATACTCATTCACCCATATAACTAATTGTTCAATATATCATAACACATCATTATATTATATTCATTATATAATCATTGTATTCTTTTTTATATCTCATATGCCACATATATTATATCTATATCTATATTTTTACATACATCTAGACTTATTTTCTTGTACAATAAATAATGAGGATATATACCATAAGATTTCCCATGGGGAACATCCATGTGAGATGTCCCTTACTAGCAAAGTTGATACTTCATGACATATAATTAGTATTTAGGCTAAACTTATATCTATGTTTATTCTATTTGTGATTTTGTTTGCTACCAATTATATAATAATTGTTTCCTATTGACATGGATGTAAAAAAGGTTATAATCTAGTGTTTATGGAATGCATTTAAATGAATAATCCCTAGATCATTTTACACAAGAACACATCATTGGAAAGAACTATTCGAGAATTAGGATAACACATTGATACCTAAACTATCTTTGATATCTTGAAAGTTATTTTGATTCCTCTCTATCTACATCAACATTGGTATTTAACTACACAATATTTTTTATTTTTTATATTAACTCAATCTTGAAGCTATATTAAGGAGCAAGGGAGTCCTAAACTTCAAGCCTTGCATACGAAACCCCATAATATTCTTAGCACCACCAATGATTTTCTTACCTCATATAACAACAAATAATTATATGTTCTAGAAAGAAAAGACCTAATTTTGTTCTAGATTGGATTACTTATTGAACATATGTATATTATGAATACCTCACAAATCTGATATCATATTTTTTTCAAAAATATTAATTAAAGTTGAAGAGAGCATAATCAAAATTGTACATAACACCTAAGGTACCCAAACACACACACACACACACATGTTTAGATAGATAGATATAAACCTAAATATATGATGTAATAAAAAATTGTGGATAAACATTAGTATATGATATAATAATTTAAAATATGGATAAAGATAGATATAAAAAATATATACACACATATATAGGTTTATAAATACACATACACATACATATACATACATAAATATACACAAATACGTGCATATATATACATATACACATATACACATATATATACACATATAAATATGTACATACATATACGTATACATATATACACACATATATATAGATATATATATATATATGTGTGTGTGTGTGTGTGTGTGTGTGTGTGTGTGTACACACACACACATACACATACATACATATACATATATATATACACACACAAATATGCATACACACATATATGTATGTATACACACACACACACACACACCTTATTGTTATATCATATATTGATGTTTATCCATAATTTATTGTTATGTCACATATTAACATTTCTATTTATCTTTGGTTTCAATTTTTTTTCAAATTTTAACTACACAAATTATTATTATACTATAAATACAAATTTAAGATGATTGCTTAAAAGAAAATTAAAATATTCATGGGGCCACCAGCTCCCCAATATAATTCTTAAATAAGTTGAGTAGTGATTGCTAGCCAAAATAAACTAAGTAGCAACATAGCCTTATTGTTATATCATATATAATACTTATCCACAGTTTATTGTTATGTCATATATTAATATTTACTACAAAAGAATTAAAAAATTTAAACAATGAAAAACTCAATAACATATATATATATATATAAAATTTAATTTTATAATTATAACAAAAAAAAATTATTGAGTTCGATTAAATTAAATGTTCATTCTATGTTTTAGAGCATTTATATTTATTTTTACACAATTCCTATAATATCTAAAACTGATTCACATGTACGCTTTTCCAAATTTCTGGAACTCTTTTTCCTGCATTTCCACTTTAAAATCTGTACGCTTCAACTTTAAAGAATTTTATTTTGAATATTTTATAAAATGTAACAACTATAGTAGTAATCTTCTATTCAAAAAGCAACTATACATGCTCAAGGAATATAAAAAGTCAGGTCATAATAAATTGGAAAAACCAGTACTTTGCAAAGAAACTTCTTTCAGAACAAATCAGCCAAACCAAATTTGGATCTACCAGACCAAAAATTCAGTATAAAGCTCAACAATAATAAAAATAAAAGCATTCATGCTTTTTTCTCATAACCATTTTTCTTCTTCCAACAAGAACAGCAACCAAAAAAAATCTATACCAGTCATATAAAACATCTAAACTCATTCTATTCATCAACTTATATAGTACTATAAAACCATGGAGAATTTAACAGTACCTGATAACCTTCTTGCCCATGCTGTTTACTATCATCATTTCTAGCTGCTGAAATACAGACCTCTTCCATGGCTGCCATGATCACAAAGCTGCCTCCACCTCTACTGTTCTGAGCTGCTTGTTTAGATAGGATTCAGAGCTTCAAATTTCTAACTATATGGGTGTGACTGTGGGATAATAGTATTTGCAGAAAGCTTAAAGATGGATATACAATTTAACAATGTTAAATCATCTATCTGAAGTACTGAAGGGCATGAAATATGCAGGAATAGTGTATGGATAACGGAGCTACTTGCTTTCATGGCTGAAACCTCTGCAATGCCTACTCTATATATCCATAAATCTTGGAGCTCACGTGACTCGAACCCCTGACGTAAGCTTCAAATTATGCTTATTGCTTTTTACGTGACTCGAACCCCTGACGTAAGCTTCAAAATATGCTTATTGCTTTTTACGTGTACAAAATTCTAGGCTATGAAAATGAATAGAGAATATTGTTACGTTGGAAATTTTGAGCGACAATCTAGATAAGAGGATCTTAGGTAACATATCTGCCTGGAAGATTTTCGTTTGAATTTACTTCAAGATTAAGAAACGTGTTCGATTGGATTATTCTATACACTAAGTAATTATAACTTTCAATTTCTTTATTCATTAATTGGAATATTTAAGGAAATGCTTGGATTCATTTGTGTTGAGAAGTTGGTCAAAAGTGACATAGTTCTGTACTTTTATCCATCCTACTTAGGAGAGATGAGAGAAGCCATAATCCACTTTATTAGATCCATAATTTTTTTGGTGGTGATCTTATAAGTGGCGTTGGATGAATAAATCAAAAGAGTTAAGACCCTCCTTTTTAAGGATCAAAGACAAGAAGGTGGTATTAAGTTTTTTGAGGACTCATTTGTTAGCCTAAGATTAAAATATTGAACTTCAAGATACCCCAAAATTCTTAAAATAATTCAATATGAAAACCTTCTAACCCAAGAGTATTTTCTTTCTTGAATCTAGAACACCACATGCTCAAACTCCTCGAGAGAAATAGGAATCACAAGTGTACCATTCTTATCCACAAATATTAGAAGAGTGATGCAATCTAGAATGACTTGATCATCCTCCATGACTAGAGGGCCACTTTCTTGGATGATAGGAGAATTATTGAATTATTTCACCATGTATATCATGAAAGGAGGAAAAATGGTTCCCTTGGCTTGAGATAAGATTGGATATAATGTTCCCACTTTTCCTTTCTTTGATTGAATTATGAAAAATAAATCTTCTTGTCACCTTCATGCAATCAATCCATTCTAAATTTATATTTTAAAAAATATCCCCCCTTAAGGGCCATTGATTTAGCTCTTTATAAAGGGAGTATTCCTTAAAAATAAATTACATTAGATTCCACCAAGGATTCCCTAATCATTTTTATCTTTTCTTCATCTTTCCATCCAACTATAGATTTATTTTTTGATTGTCTCAATTTGAGATTATTTTGATGAAGGCTTAAAAGTACCAGAGTTTTCTTCTTAGACCCATGTTGTGAGTCATGGGGCAAGGATCCCTTTGGCAATAAAAAATCAAATGTATCTTCAATTATATCATTTGTAGTGAAAGAGAGACAAAACTCATAGTGGTGTCTACATTATCAACTTACTGGTGCATCAAAAAATCTTCCACATGGTTAGGAGATGTGGGGATTCTCACATTTGGGGACACTTTCAGATTTAAAGCATCATAATTTTTTTCCAAGAAAGAATGTACAACAAGAACACCAAGATTTTTTTATTGGATCACTGGGGTCTAATCAACTGTATAAATCTTTCATTTCTGAAAAATTTGTAGGGCTTCAAATCTATTATCAAACTTCCCTCTTGAAAAATATCCTTTCCATCTATTTTGTTGCTTTCCTCTATTTGGGGTTTCCACAAATCCATTCAAGTCCAAATCATTCGTGCATGGGTTTGGGCTTTCTATTTTTCTTTATTTTTATTATAGAATTATTTGGAAGTGGCTGTGAGGGAATTGTAACCTTTTAAGGAAAACCTTTTTTAAAGTGCCCATATGCATGACAAGCTTGATAATGAAAGGGGAGGGATTCATAATCTATTTGCTAAATTTATTATGTATTTTTCAATATAATCTCTAGAGAATTAGGTAGAGGGTTATTCAAGCATATTTCAACACAAAAATGAGAATAAATAACTACATTCATTTTCCATGTGAGATGCATGGAACCCATGAGTTTCCCAAGGATAACAACATTAGATTGAAGAATATTAGATCTTTGTAATTCCATGATCAACTAAAAAATTTGGATATAGATTGGAATTCATGTAGGAATCTCTTCCATAGGGTCAAAAATCACATGCCAATATATGATAAACAAACCCACTTGATAATGGAAATAAGGGTCTTCTTTAAAGTCCATGTTTTTGATTAACCATTCTAAAGAAAGCTATACAAATACCTACTCATAACCATAATAACCTCCATGTACCTCCCTAAATTAATGGGGCTTCTAGAGTGCCTTCAAAATATCATCAAAGAGAGAAGAAATATGTAGGTTTCCTTATGAAGGTAGGGAGAAATTGAACTTTGATGGAGCCTCAAAAGGGAGCCTCAAAAGGGAGCCCTAGTAGATGTGGAGTAGGATGTAATATCAAAGATAATATTAAAGGAAACCTTATTGTTTCTGAAACTAAAAAATTACAATATGGAATCAATAATGAATTTGAGGCATAAATTCTTACCTTGGGACTTCTCACTTGTTAACACAATCAATCATAAAACATCAATATGGAGGGAGATTTACATGAACATTATAAATATGGTTATGTGTCATAAATTCATCAAATAGAAGATAAATAACATACATCCCTAAGGTTGGTAGCTACTAGACTCCTTGAATTCCTATTCTATTGATCATTCCTATAAGTAGGAAAATGTTACTATATATTAGCTCGCCAACCTTTAATTGAAATCTAAGGAGAATAATAAGGTTAGTTGGAACTTGGGAGAATGGTTAGATATTTTCAAAATTTTAAATGTTATCAAATAATTATGACTAAATCCATTGTAAGTGTTCAAATACAATAGGGCTATCATTAATATGAAATCTAATTTCAAGATTGATAGAATCATTATGGATCAACATGAGACAAATAGAAGCTCATTTTACTCCATCAACATATGATTATTTGGTCTCTTTGATTTGGTGTAGAACATTAAAGTTAGACACATTTTCTAGGTTTATCAATTGTGTCCAAGTATGGACATCTATGTGTGGCTATCTAGCCCAAATCACATAGGTGAGCTTTTTGGGCTATTCCTCTCAATTGTACATGAATCTAAAATGTTTGAAAGAAATTTAGGTCTTTTTTATATGCAATACAATGGGTCCTTGAGGAAGAATTCTTGATTTTAGAGCGTCATTATAGGATAAATATGGATATCTCATTAATGTTTTTTTGTTGTAATGTTAGACTTGTGGGAAGAAGTAGACATGTTGAAGGAAGTGGAAAAATGGCTAGTAAATAGGCTTGTCTAATTTGGTCTAGAGTATATCCTCATGCATGTGGTTCTTAGGTAGGGCTTATGGGTGACTATTGTGGCCTCTTCCTCTTAGGTCCTCATCCTTCTATTTAGAATATATTTATTGTGACTATATTGTTGGCTAGGGAAGGTCAAAGGAAGAGTAAGGTGAAAAGGCTATTGATTTTTACAAATAGGTGAGAAGTTTAAAGGTGGAATTAGGAATAGAATGGATTATGTCTTTTATCATAGAGAGATTGAGAGATAATGAAGATAAAGACCTTGGTCAATGGTAATATTGTTGAGTGTAATAGTTTGAAAAAAAAAAAAAATCCCCCCTCATGACCATTTTATATCATGGAATTTTATATTTAGCAGGGGATTCTTATAATTTTTGATGCAATAGTGGCTAAAAATGATAATATAGACCTATTAGTTAGCTTTTTGTAACCATTCTATCCTTTCACTACAAAATTTCAAATCTTTATGTATGGTGTTAATGCTAGACAAATTATATATGCATTTAATATATTGTAAAGGGAGAAACCCCCATGATATATTTAAATCAAGGGAAAAAAACCTCCATGTGCCTCTTAGATTACCAAGTTCAATAGGTTGAGCTCTCCAAGAAAATAAATAATAAATTTCAACACTCATAAACTTTTAAA
>VDFB02162095.1:0-13109 GCA_007258455.2 Sequoia sempervirens | reverse complement strand
GCTAGTTTTAAACCATACCTATAACAAAGTCTCCTTTACACCTATCAAAATGTTGATAAAAAACCACTTTTGATTTACCTTTTGGGGGATCAAATGAATTCATTTAAAAAAAATATTTGTAAGTATGTAGTCCTTATTATAAGCTTCCCAAAAAGTATAATTTTAAATAAATTTAATTTTATTATTATATTTATTTTTATTTCTTGTGAATGTAGGTTTTTCACCAAAAATCAGGCTCTTTTTTCTACACATGTTGAAAAATAGCAGATTATCAAAAAAAAATTGAAAAATATGAGTGCACCAAATATTGAAGTCCTTGATCCAGCAACAAAAAAAAATTGAATTTCAATACATACAAAAAAAGTTATGCATTATACGGTCACGCTATGTCTGAATTGTAATTGGTTTGAATTCGAAACTTGATTAAAGAAAAAATATTCAATAAAAAACTATATAACCAAGTGGAAGCACTAGATATTGGAGTTACAAATCTAAATTTGAAAGAATTAGAATTTTATCATTCATGGAAAAAAAGTTATGCATTATACGATGAGCATCACTTTATAAAAATGTTGTTTTATGAAAAAAACTAGTTTTTGAGGGAGATGGAAAAATAAGTGCAATCTGATTCCAAAAATTTTGAAAAAAATATATTTATAATCTATAGACAAAATTTCATGAAACTCTAGTTTGCATCATCTTCAAATTCCTCACGGTTTAGCCACTATAGGTGCCCAAAAGTGAAGATTTAGTTAAAAAAAAATATTTCAGTGTCTAGTTTAGCCAAAAATTGTAAACCACTAATGTGGGATCACCCCACACCAGAGCTCTAGGTCACAAAGAGCCAAGAGCAGAAGGCTACCCTATTCTACCGCAGGTTGGATAAATGTTTTATGTCAAGGATAGAGAATGAAGAGCACTCTCAAGTTCTTTTGTTACTCTACTCACCTGAGTCTTGATGGGGCTGAAAGAGTAGGCTTCTAGAACTTGAACTATACCTCAGATAACTATCTACCATAGGACAACAGTGCAGGTCAGGGATGACAGGACAACGCATTAGTGTCTCACTGGGCCGCTAGCATTCGTACGACCAAAAATTAAAAGATTACATAAACAGGTACAAAAGCCTACTAACGACTTGGTGGTTGAGGTCTAAAGTACTAACTGAAATGATCACTAAAAAATAACCAAAACAACTAGAAAGATGATGTAGAAGATGACAAGGATGAAGATTAACTAACGAAGAGTCCATCTTGCAAGCAAGCTCCACACGAATACATACCTACACATAGCCAAGAGAGGAAAAATTTTGGGGTTGTATAGGGGTTTGACGCAGTCAAACCCCTGCTTTGGTGTTTCCACCTCCACAAATAACCAAATAGAGAGATAGATAGAAATATGATAAAGAAAAGAGTGCTAGAATGGAAATGGAACCGAATACTACAAGAGACACAAAGCCACAAAAATCCAACAACAAAGTAAGCAAAAGAGTTACCACCTGTGGACAATGATTTTGGATTACCCAACTGCTTTAGCTCCTTCTAGGGATTTTCACCTAAAAGGAGAAAGGGATGGGGTCCAAAATGCAAATTTCTAAACTCAAGATTAATGTAAATGAGATGTAATATGTCTAATTATGATTTTCTAATGCATTGATCTAAAAATAAAATGATTTAATGAAGCAAAACCTAACAAATGCAAAGTGCTGGAAAACACACTGTGATAAGCAGAATTGCCTAAAAATGCACGTAAATGATGAAATAACTAAACATAATTGGAGAGGTGCACCTGGAATCTGAAATATGATGTGGAGAGATTATAGAATCCTAAAAATTTGACTGAAAATGTTGACTGGGACACTTACGCTAAGCTGGGCAACTTAGTCCTAGTTTCAGGGAAAACTTACCATAACTAAAAAGGAACAAAAGAAAGAGAGCCAACTTGTAAATTCCCTATGCCAAGTCATACGTTTTCGAGTAAGGCTACTTCATGCAAAGAAAAATTAAAAAGGAACAAAAGAAAGAGGGGTTTCCCCTAAAATAAAAACATCAAACATAAGGGATTTATGAATTTTGGGTCAATATGTTCATTGCTACAATGTTTTTATGAAAGAGCTCAAAATTGTCATCATTCCCCAAATACATAGAATCAGAAGAATTATGACACAAAGAGAGTGAAAACAAAAGAAAAATGAAGTTTGTTTTGGGTCAACATGGAAGAGAAATTGTGGTCTCAACGCTTTGCATCATCCCCAAAAGGAAAACAAAAGCTAAAAAAAATGAAAAGGAAAAAGAAAAGTAAAAGCTTCTGGGTCAACATGAAAAAGACATAGTGTGTCTTTACGCTTTTCATCATCCCCAAAAGGAAAACACAAAAAAAAGGAAAAAGGAAAAGGAACTTTTGGGTCAACATGGAAGAGACATAGGGCATCTCAACACTTTGTGTCATCCACAAAAGGAAAACACAAAACAAAAGTGAAAAAGAGAAAATGACCTATTCGGTCAACATGGAAGAGACATAGGGCATCTCAACACTTTGCGTCATCCCCAAAAGGAAAACACAAAACAAAAGTGAAAAAGAGAAAATAAAAATGTATGACATATAGAAGAATAGAGGTACAAATAGAGGAAGGGAACAAAGAGAGATAGAACATCAAACGTCACATCACGGGGGAACACGATACGCACACCCAATCACATCAAAGAAAAAGAAAAAGGAAAATGTAAAAAGACTAGTAATGCAAATGTAGGTTGCATATCAAACAAGTCATCCACCTCCCAATCTCAATGGGTATAAGTGGAAGATGAATAATGTATCTAAGGGACAAGGACAAATGTATTTTGAGGTCAAGGCTAACAACTTCTTGCCCCCACTGAGTGTAAGACAAGAGTGAGCCAAGGTGGATGATGGGAAGGACCATGCAATAATGAGAATGGAAAATTCTACAACTATTGCATGATAAAGGTATAGGGTACTTATGGGATTACAAGATAACAGTCGGTATTAGTGAAGTGATACTTACTCAGTATGTCCGTCAATGTCTGACATTCATCAGTTCGATGGCCAAGAACACGATGATATTTACAATAAGGTACATTGGAATATTTAGGATGGATTACCAACCTATTCCTAGGTGGTAATTGAATGAGACCTTTGTTTAAAAGAATTTGGAATTTCCTTTCACATTCAGGTGGTGGATGCAGAGGAAACTTGAGTTTTTTCAATTTGTAAGGTCGTTTACATTTACTAGATTCTCCTTTTTCATGGATGGAAGGAGGAAGAGGACCCATGGGGACCCTACCATCCTTATCATTGGAATCGTCTAAGGGTTGTTAACATGGAAGGAGTACATTCAAGTCAGGAGGGGAATCAAAGATCACCATGTCAACATCTTGAAATCTCTAATATTCAAAATGAGGCTTGTTGTTATGAGGAGGATCTTGATATCCTAGCCCCATTTTGTTTTCATCTATTGGTATTTGTTCTAAAAGTTGGTGAATGTCATGTTTGGTTGTTGTGTCACATCCTTGTTTTCTTAAGATGGTAAAACCCATGCCATAAGTGTCTTTAAGGTTGATTGGTGTGTTTGTAACTTTTTTATCATAAAATGGATGAGGAGTTGCTTGTTTAGAGGAACTAGGTCCACCTGATGGAGGGAACTTAGGTCCTTCATTTGTTTCAGGATGGAGATAACCAAACATATTAGGAGGTGAGATAGTAGGAAGATCTTGTGACTTCATGGATGGGTAAAAGGCTGCATTGTTTTCAAGGTTATCAAGGAATTCGTTTAAGAACTTATGCATGCTATCATCATCTTCTCCAATGACGTCAACATCATGAGGAGGACATTCATGAGGAGTTGAAGGAGCATGAGGAAGCTCAAGGTCATTAGGATCACAACCAAAGGCACAATTTGACATGTCCACTAAGGATTTCAAGGAATTCCAAAACTTATTAAAGAAAAAATCCATGATGACAATGAGTGAAAGTATGACAAAATGCAGTAATAGAAAATAGAAATGTAGAAAATTCCTAGAAAATACAATAAAATACAGTGAAAAATGTGCAAAAGGACTAAGTCGCCCAATGTGGTGATTTAGTCCTAGTAATGATTTTTTGAGTTTTTTTAGAAATTTTGAATGTAATTTTATGTCTTTCAGATGCACAGATGCAACTACAGAAGGAAAATAAAAAAAAATTGTGATTTTTAATTCAAAAATGAAAGCTATGTGAGCTTTTCACTAATACAATTTTGAAAACCCTAGGAAGCAATTTAATCAATGCAATATCTAATGCAATGCAAATGAAACCTAGGATGCACTTAAAATTAGAAGTAAATATGTTTAAAAGGCTCTAGGTCATAGAGAGCCAAGAGCAGAAGGCTACCCTAGTCTACCTCGGGTTGGATAAATGTTTTATGTCAAGGATAGAGAATGAAGAGCACTCTCAAGTGTTTATGTTACTCTACTAACCCGAATCTTGATGGGGCTAAATGTGTAGGCTTCTAGAACCTGAACTATACCTCAGACAACTATCTGCCAGAGGATAGTAGTGTGGGCCTGGGATGACAATGCAATGCATTGGCATCTCACTTGGACGCTAGCGTCCGTATGGCCAAAAATTACAAGAGTACATAAAAAGGTGCAAAAGCCTACTAACGACTTAGCGGTTGAGGTCTAAAGTACTAATTGAAATGATAACTAACAAATAACCAAAACAACTAGAAAGATGATGTAGAAGATGACAAGGATGAAGATTAACTCACGAAGATTCCATCTCGCTATCAAGATCCACACAAATGTGTACCTACACATAGCCAAGAGAGGAAAATTTTTAGGGTTGTATAGGGGTTTGCCACAGTCAAACCCCCGCTTTGGTGTTTCCACCTCCATGGATAGCCAGATAGATAGATAGATAGAAATATGATTAAGAAAAGAGTGCTAGAATGGAAATGGAACCAAATGATACCATAGACACAAAGCTACACAAATCTAACAAAAAATTAATCAAAAGAGTTACAACCTGTGGAAAATGATTTTGGATTGCCCAACTGCTTTAGCTCCTTCTAGGGATTTTCACCTAAAAGGAGAAAGGGATGGGGTCCAAAATGCAAATTTATACACTCAAGATTAATGTAAATGAGATGTAATATGTCTAATTATGATGTAATAATGCATTGATCTGAAAATAAAATGATTTAATGATGCAAAACCTAAGAAATGCAAAGTGTTGGAAAACACACTGTGAAAAGAAAAAATGCCTAAAACGGCAAGTAAATGATGAAATAACTAAACAGAATTGGAGAGGTGCACCTGGAATCTGAAATATGATGTGGAGAGATTTTGGAATCCTAAAAATTTGACTGAAAATGTTGACTGGGACACTTACGCCAGGCTGGGCGACTTAGTCTGAGTTTTGGGGAAAACTTGTCGGAACAGGAATCTGCCAAATGGGTATCTAGAAATGCAAAACCCACTTTTCAAGCCTAGTAATGGGACTAATCCACCACTAGTGGTGACTTAGTCCACCTACATATTTTAGGAATCTTGAGACATGATCATGTAGCTTCATATCTGCACTTGCTTTTCTGACAGGTGTTTGACCTTGATTCTATAGAAAACGGGATAAAAAGGGTCTCCAAGCTTGAATTAGGGTTATGTTGACTTGAATAGCTTTGATGACTTCTTGACCACTTTTCAACACCTATTTCTTTCACAAATCTACCTACAAAGTCTGCAAACACACATGCAAAGAGGGGAAAATGGTTAAGGGTTAGAGTATAGGGATTTGCCTTGGTCAAATCCCACTTTGGTAATCAAACCCTAGATAATGAAATGAAATGGAAAGAGAATGATAAATAAACAACATGCAATGGCATGAACTTACCAAACCCTTGATGTGTAAATCTAAAGATATGCAATGAATTTCTCCAATGGATGACTTGATTATGCTTAGAGTGTTTGAATACTTGAGAAAGATTAAGTGAGTGGATACTTGAATGCTTGATGAATTAGGAGAAGAAAAATGAGGGAAAATCCCCTTAGTTATACTTGTTCTTACTAAATTTCTTGAAAATAACACATCAAATGCTGACCTCAAGGGTTAGAGAATGAAATCCTGCCAAAAAATTGAAATAATTTTGATTTTTGTGCCAAAAAGGACTAAGTCACTGCCGCTATTAGTGACTTAGTCCCACCTAAGAAAATTAAGTGGGTCTCAAGAATTACAAGGCATTAAATTTTGTCCACGGGAATATCCTCAAAAACACACTTAAGGGCGGTTGAAAACTATATTAATGGGTTATTTAAACATGAGAAAGGATTGCATTAGTGATGACAAGTCTAGAAAAGTGTGAAAGTGGGTTACAACACTTTGAAATAAGACTTGGTAAGTGATAAAAAGGAGATATTTAAGTGAATTATGATGAAAGGGTCCTATAAAAGTGTGAAAGTGGGTTACAACACTTCATAACACCTTTACAAGACATCCTAGAAGTATTAATGATTCACAAGGGTCCAAGACCTAGTGTGAATGAGTTGGCCACATTACAACATTAAATCTAGGCAAAATCAAGCCAAAGTCCATAAGAGAGACTCTAGTGAGCATAAAAATGTCAACTGTACATTTTTTAGTGACACGCCACCCTCAACCAAAGAAACTCAAGGCTAATGAGAGAGGAATGCAAGCCCATAGCAATGGTAGAGTCAACACAGCTACAATAACACCAAAAGCAGCCATGTGTAGCAATGAACATATTGGACCCAAAAATTCATAACCTCATGCCTTGACATTTTCATAAATCCAACATATGTTTGATATTTTCATAAATTCATAAATCCCTTTATGTTATGCAATATGTAAAAGATATTTTCTCATAAATGAGTCTCTTTAGTTCATGCGAGGTCTTTAACTTAGGGAAAATTATGTCGAATGTCTCCAAGAGAGGACCAACCAAAGAATATAATATTCACAACTTAGAGGATGTAGTGTGTCGCATCAGGCCACCAAGAGGAATGTAATATGCTAAGACAGATCACGCTTATGAAGGAAACTATACCCAATGTCATCCACAAAGTGACAAACATATCTTATGAAGTAACAAAGCTACACTAAGAACCAAAAAAAGGAAAATGCAAATGAATAATGTCAATTTATTCCCCCACTTTAAAGGAATTGCTACACACTGTTATGTGAGAAATTACTTTAAAGTAGAAAAAAAAAAAATAAAACAAGACATGAGCCAACTTGGAAATTCCCCATGCCAAGTCATAATGCTGAAAGTAGGTATATTTTTTAGAGTGGGAATGGGAGAGAGGGGTTGGAGTGAGAGAGTTGTTTAGGTAGGGTGGGAGGGATAGGAGGGAGAGAAATGAGAGAGAGAGAGAGAGAGGCCTAAGAGGTAGAGAGAGATACCTAAGAGGGAGAGAGAGATACCTAAGAGGGAGATGGAGAGTGAGAGAGGCCCGAGAAGGAGAGTGAGTTATCTAGTTAGGGTGGGAGGAAGAGACTTGAGAGAGAGGGAGTTATGTAGGTAGGGCTCCCAAGTGAGATACCTAAGACAGAGAGGTGGTGGGAGGGATAGAGGGTGGGAGAGACTTGAGAGATATGGAGAGAGAGGGAGTCCAAGAGAGGGGGTTGGAGTGAGAGAGAGTTGTGTATATAGGGTGGGAGGGATATAGAGAGGGAGAGACTAGAGAGATACCTCAGATAGAGAGAGACCTAAGAGGGAGATGTAGATGGAGAGTGAGAGAGACCTGAGAGAAATATATAGAGATTTATCTAGTTAGGGTGGGAGGGAGAGACCAAAACTAGAGAGAGACTTGAGAGGGAGATGGAGAGTGAGAGATACCTAAGAGAGATAGAGGAGAGAGATAGATATCAAGTTAGGGTGGGAGGGAGAGACTTGAGAGAGAGAGTTATCTAGGTAGGGTTCCCAAGGGATAGACCTAAGAGAGAGGAAGTGGGAGAGACAGGTCGGGAGGAGAGAGGATTTGTGTAGGTAGGATGGGAGGGATAGAGGGAGGGAGAGACCCGAGAGAGAGAGAGAGAGAGAGAGAGAGAGAGAGAGAGAGAGAGAGAGAGAGAGAGAGAGAGAGAGAGAGAGAGAGAGAGAGAGAGAGAGAGAGAGAGAGAGAGAGAGAGAGAGAGAGAGAGAGAGAGAGAGAGAGAGAGAGAGAGAGGAGAGAGAGCTATCTAGCTAGGGCTGAGGGAGAGACCTGAGAGAGACGAGCAAGGAGAGGAACTGAGTGAGAGAGACAAGCAAGAGAGATGAGAGAGAGAGAGAGCTTGATAGAGTGAGATCCTAGGAGGGAGAGATGGCGACTGAGAGGGAGATGGAGAGTGAGAGAGACCTAAGAGAGATACCTAAGAGAGAGAGACCTAAAAAGGAGAGAGTTATCTAGCTAGGGAGGGAGGCAGACCTTGAGAGAGAGAGTTATCTAGGCACTCAAGGTTCAAGGGAGAGACCTAAGAGAGATAGAGGATGGCGTAATATAGGGACAAAGAGACGAGAGAGAGGAGAGTAGAGGTAGTGTGAGAGAGGGGGTTGGAGTGAGAGAGGGTTATGTAAGCAGGGTTGGGAGGATTAGGAGGGAGGGAGAGGACTCAGAGAGAGAGAGAGAGTCAGAGGGAGATGGAGATGGAGATAGAGAGAGATACCCAAGAGAAAGAGATAGAGAGAGTTATCTAGCTAGGGTGGAGGGAGAGACTAGAGAGAGAGATGGAGACACTTGAGAGGGAGATGGAGAGGAGAGAAACCCAAGAGAGAGAGAGAACTAAAAAGAGAGAGATAATTCGAGGGAGAGAGCTATCTAGTTAGGTGGGAGGTAGAGACTCTGAGAGAGAGACAAAATATTCAGGTAGGGCAGCCCAAGGGAGAGACCTAAGAGAGAGAGGGGGGGTGTGAGGGACAGAGGGAGGTAGAGATTGGAGATAGAGGGAGAGAGAGGTAGTCTGAGAGAGGCGGTTGGAGTGAGAGAGTTGTGTAGGTAGGGTGGGAGGATTAGAGGGCGGGAGAGACTAGAGACAGAGACAGAGACAGAGACAAAGAGAGACCTAAGAGGGAGATGGAGATGGAGATGGAGTGAGTGATATCTACTTGAGAGAAAGAGATAGATAGATTTATCTAGTTAGGGTGGTAGGGAGAGACTAGATAGAGACAAACTTGAGACAGAGAGAGGCAGAGAGAGAGAGGGAGATGGAGAGACTTGAAAGAGGGGGATTTATATAGTTAGATTGGAAGGGAGAGACTTGAGAGAGAGATAGGGGATGATCTCATAATACTGGTTTACAATTTTTGGCCAAACTAGACACTAAACTAATTTTTTCTAACTAAATCTTCACTTTCAAGCACCTATAGTGGCTAAACCATGAGGAATTTGAAGATTATGAAAACTATTGATTTGTGACATTTTGTGTGTAGATTCTAAATATATTTTTTTCAAAAATTTTGGAATCAAATTGCACTTCTTTTTCCATCTCCTTTGAAAACTAGTTTTTTTCACTAAACACCATTTTTAAGAGGCGATGCTCACCATATACAACATAACTTTTTTTGCATGAAGGATAAAATTATAATTTTTTCGAATTTAGATTTGTAACTACAATATCTAGTGCTTTCATTTGGTTTCATAGTTTTTTATTGAATATTTTTTCCTTAATCAAGTTTCAAAGTCAAACCAATTACAATTCAGACATAGGCGAACTGTACATACAACATAACCTTTTTTTATGTATCGAAATTCAAAAAAAAAATTGTTGGATCAAGGACTTCAATATCTAGTGCACTGATATTTTTCATTTTTTTTTTATAATCTGCTATTTTTCCACATGTGCAGAATATAGAGCTTGATTTTTCAGTGAAAAACCCACGTTCACAAGAAATAAAAATAAATATAATAATAAAATTGTATTTATTTAAAATTATACTTTTTGGGAAGCTTATAATAAGGATTGCATACTTACAAAAAATAAATTTTAAATGAATTCCTTTGATCCCCCAAAAGGTAAATCAAAAGTGTTTTTTATCAGTATTTTGATAGGTGTAAAGGAGACTTTGTTATAGGTATGGTTTAAAACTAGCAGGGTTCTATCCAAGGGGGTTTGATCTAATGTGGCTCAATCAAACCCTCCTCAATTGGAATCCTTTAAATCAAACTTTTCAAGGCTTAAATCATTATATTTTCTAAAAATATGTGATTTCAGCAAAAAATCAAGATTTCCTAGAAATTGTAAACCAATATTGTGGGATCACCAAGGGGTTGGTGGGATAGAGGGAGGGAACATCCTAAAGAGAGAGAGAGAGAGAGAGAGAGAGAGAGAGAGAGAGAGAGAGAGAGAGAGAGAGGGGGGGTAGGAATGGGAGAGACCTGAAAGTGAGAGGAAGGGAGTGGGAGAGACTTGAGAGAGAGAGAGAGTGAGAAACCTAAGAGGGAGATGGAGAGTGAGATAGAATTGAGAGAGAGAGATAGTTATCTAGTTAGGGTGGGAGAGAGAGATCCAAGAGAGAGAGAGAGGGAGTGGGAGACACCTAAGAGAGAAAGAGAGAGACTTGATAAGGAGAGAGAATTATCTAGTTAGGGTTGGGAAGGAGAGACTTGAGAGAGAATTATCTAGGTAGGGTGCCCAAGGGAGATACCTAAGAGAGAGAGGGGGGTAGAAGGGATAGAGGGAGGGAGAGACCTAAGAGAGAGGGAGGAAGAGAGAGGGTTAGAGTGAGATATGGTTGGAGGGTGAGAGGAAGAGATAGGCGAGAGTACTAGAAGAAGATGAAGAAGAAGAGCTTTGGGTACGCTTCACTTCTTCCCTTTTTTGAGCCAAGGCAACCTCGTGCTCTACCTTTAGGAAAGCCCTATGAGAAATGGCATAGGGAGAAGGAGGGTATCTCACCTTAGTTTTTATTCCCCCACTCTTGTACTTGACATAGGTTCAATACAAGAGGTCCATCCTAGGAGGAAGCAAATTAATGGGTGCAGGCCAAAAGTTATCCAATGAGTAGCCCCCACGTGCAATCGATGGTTTATAGCCAATGCCATGGAATACATGTAGATCATAACCTCAAGGGAAAACTTTAGAAACTTATGAACTACCAAGGGAACAGCATTTATAGCAACCAACCAAGGGATACCTAGTTTCACTTTGAAGAGCTCATACCCCTGGATAATGTCAAGAAGTGTATTTATGGATCTAGGTCCAACTAAGACTGACAAGGTGATGCAATTGATGGGAGGTACAAAAACCCCATCATGTGTACGAATAGTGCTCCTAGACTTGTCATACCCATCTTAGTGTAAGAAATTAATTAGCATAATCTCCTTAGTGATGACATTCACCCGACATGTAGGGTCAACAAGAACACCCATTACGGTGTTTCCATTGATTCATGTGGGGATGTATAAGGGAGATGGTTCTCTATTATAATTCATCAACAAGTCCTGCAAGGTAAAGGTTATGTCAGGAGATCCACTCACAGGTTGCACAGATGGGATGGGTAGATGTAAAAACGAGGTCATTTCTTCACACACTAAAAAAACTTTCATGAAGCCCCCAAGGGTTTCGCAACTAGATGGTGACCCACTTAAGGTTTTGTTTCGTGATGCTTATGGAAACTTCCAACTATACCACTAGGGGTTGTAGCTTGGGTTGCAAGGCTAGGTGCCTTGCAACACCCACACCCACAACACTCCTAGGATACAAGGAAAGGATCTTTCAACACTACTAAACAGAACCACAATGGTTCACGCTAAGTTCACCAAAATGTAGAGGGGGGCCAACCATAGGGTGATCCCACAAAGTTGGTTTACAATTTCTAAGAGATTCTTATTTTTGATGAAATCACATATTTTTAGAAAATATAATAATTTAAGCCTTAAAAAATTATATTTAAAGCATTCCAATTGAAAATGGTTTGATCAAACTACCTTAGATCAAACCCCCTTGGATAAAACCCGCTAGTTTTAAACCATACCTATAACAAAGTCTCCTTTACACCTATCAAAATGTTGATAAAAAACCACTTTTGATTTACCTTTTGGGGGATCAAATGAATTCATTTAAAAAAAATATTTGTAAGTATGTAGTCCTTATTATAAGCTTCCCAAAAAGTATAATTTTAAATAAATTTAATTTTATTATTATATTTATTTTTATTTCTTGTGAATGTAGGTTTTTCACCAAAAATCAGGCTCTTTTTTCTACACATGTTGAAAAATAGCAGATTATCAAAAAAAAATTGAAAAATATGAGTGCACCAAATATTGAAGTCCTTGATCCAGCAACAAAAAAAAATTGAATTTCAATACATACAAAAAAAGTTATGCATTATACGGTCACGCTATGTCTGAATTGTAATTGGTTTGAATTCGAAACTTGATTAAAGAAAAAATATTCAAAGCTAAAACTATATAACCAAAATTGGAAGCACTAGATATTGGAGTTACAAATCTAAATTTGAAAGAATTAGAATTTTTATCATTCATGGAAAAAAGTTATGCATTATCTAGATGGGCATCACTTTTATAAAAATGTTGTTTTTATGAGAAAAACTGGTTTAGGAGATGGAAAAATAAGTGCAATCTGATTCCAAAATTTTTTGGAAAAATATGTTATAATCTATAGACAAAATTTCCACGAAACTCTAGTTTGCATCATCTTCAAATTCCTCACGGTTTAGCCACTATAGGTGCCCAAAAGTGAAGATTTAGTTAAAAAAAATTATTTTAGTGTCTAGTTTAGCCAAAAATTGTAAACCACTAATGTGGGATAACCCCACACCAGAGCTCTAGGTCATAAAGAGCCAAGAGCAAAAGGCTACCCTATTCTACCGCAGGTTGGATAAATGTTTTATGTCAAGGATAGAGAATGAAGAGCACTCTCAAGTTATTTTGTTACTCTACTCACCTGAGTCTTGATGGGGCTGAACGAGTAGGCTTCTAGAACTTGAACTATACCTCAGATAACTATCTACCATAGGAAAGCAGTGCAGGTCAGGGATGACAGGACGACGCATTAGTGTCTCACTGGGCCACTAGCATTCGTACGACCAAAAATTACAAGATTACATAAACAGGTACAAAAGCCTACTAACGACTTAGTGGTTGAGGTCTAAAGTA